>CAKNXH010054945.1:0-13886 GCA_932178445.1 Andricus quercusramuli | reverse complement strand
TGGGAAAATTAACGTTTTTTCGAAAATATGGAACTCTGTGCCCGGATGTATTATCTTTGTAAACTTCAGGCTATGGATACTTATCAAAAGAACCCTCAAACACATCCATGCAAAGCGATCTTTTCTGAAAAGCTATAAAGACTCTGTGAATGAATATATATCAATCTTCTCATTTGGGAAAATTATCAATTTTCGGAAGTATTGAATTCCGTGCCCGGAGAATTTTTTTCGCATACTTCAGGCTATAGATACTTATTCAGAGACTTTCCTAAACACACTTAGGCAGTAACAATAATTTCTGATAAGATGTCAACATTCTGTGAATATTATTCGGTCTTCTCCTTTAGGAAAATTATCATTTTTCGAATGTATTGAATTCCGTTCACGGATGAATTTTTTTGTGGTCTTCAGACTAGATATTATTACCATAACACCCCCCCCCCCCCCGAACACACCTAGACAGTAACAATCATTTTTAAAAAGCTTTAAAGACTCTGTGAATATTTTTCGATCTTCTCATTTGGGAAACTTAACGTTTTTTCGAAAATATGGAACTCTGTGCCCGGATGTATTACCTTTGTAAACTTCAGGCTATGGATACTTATCAAAAGAACCCCCAAACACATCCATGCAATAACGATATTTTCTGAAAAGCTATAAAGACTCTGTGAATGAATATATATCAATCTTCTCATTTTGGAAAATTATCATTTTTCGGAAGTATTGAATTCCGTGCCCGGAGAATTTTTTTTGCATACTTCAGGCTATAGATACTTATCCGGAGACTTCCCTAAACACACTTAGGCAGTAACAATGATTTCTGATAAGATGTCAAGATTCTGTGAATATTATTCGGTCTTCTCCTTTAGGAAAATTATCATTTTTCGAATGTATTGAATTCCGTTCACGGATAAATTTTTTTGTTGTCTTCAGACTAGAGATTATTATCATAACACCCCCCCCCCCCCCAAACACACCTAGACAGTAACAATCATTTTTAAAAAGCTGTAAAGACTCTGTGCATATTTTTCGATCTTCTCCTTCAGGAAAATCATCATTTTTCGATAATATTGAAGTCCGTGCCCTGATGAATTTTTTTTGTAGACTTCAGGCCATGGATCCTTATCACAACACCCCCAAAACACAAGCATGCAATAACAATCTTTTCTTAAATGCTATAAAGACTCTGCGGATATTTATCAATCTTCTCATTTGGGAAAATTATCATTTTTTGAATGTATTGAATTCCGTGCACGGATGAATTTTTTGGGTTACCTTCAATCCTACACCGCTAGATTGTAAACGTGTAATTTTGGCAACAGATTTACTAAGCAAAATGAATGGATGGTGATCGTTTTCAATATTTTCATTACATGATTGAAAGCTTGAATTCAAGAGAAAATTATTGACAACCCGAAATTATTTCGAATTTGCTGGCAAAAACATTGTCGTACAATTTTTTTGCAAGAGAAAGTTATTGACAGCAAATTATTCTTTTTTTTCGAAGTTGCTGTCAAAATTACTTGCAATTGAAAAAATGGAAAGCAGATAATTCTGACAGAAAATTCAGCGAGCTGCATCAAATATGAAATTATTACCTACGCCAATTCTTTTTATTTACATGGAGATATTTTTGACAACGAAACTCTTTTTTATTTCATAAGTAATAATTTGGTAACTATATTCAGTTCAAAAAGCAGAGCTGGAGTTTTCATTAACATAATCATGTTCATATATGCTCACCATATTTTTGTAATCCAAGAGTAACTCGCGCATCCGGGAGCTCTGCTTCAGAGTTACGACGGTGATGGCGCTGACGTTTGAGCATCCATCTCGCTTATGGCGATTGGTATCTCTGGCCGCGATTTTCAATCGGTAAAAGTGTATTTTCACATTCTCATCGGAACGAAAAGTTATTGGTTTTTTTTGAAAGCCGACTTTTGCGGATTTCATCCAATCTCGAAGTTTTCGGAATCACTGATTGAGAAAAAGTAAATTTACTTCGGTGTCTGCCTGTTGTTGTCACCGTCTGTGAGAAATCGTCCGATTGTATTGCCCTTTGGCACACTGTTTCAAAGCCAGACAAGAGAGGACGAGTTTGTGAATCAGCTAATCTGGATCCAAATTTTCAAAATCTCTGACACCATTTTCTTCAAGATTCAGAAATGATATGTACGGTTGTTTGTGGTACTCAGGAAGAACCACAATTTATCTAAATGACTTTTTCCGTTAAAAAGAAAATTATGAGAGTTACAGCATTTACAAAATTCAAAACAAGGAACGAAAATGAAAATTTTAAGCCAAACAATGCACAATATGGAAAAATAAAGAAAAGTTGATTCTCAAAGCCCTGCAAGATTGTCATAACAACTTTTGGAATTTTCTTAAAAAATCGAAAATTCCAGGTCTGGCCCAAATAACGCGAGATGCGAAAAGAATCAAAATTGTTTCTTTTGAGAAGACCTATAAGCTTTTCTATAAACATTTCTTGGTAGGAAGCGTTTTTCGTTTTCAAGTATGAAAAATCGTATTGGAATACTTTTATTCAAATTTTTGAGTCGAATGACGCGAGATAAGAAAAAAGTCAAAATAGTAGAATTTGTGTTTTTGAAAAGTCAGATAAAATTGCTATTAAACATTTCTTTATAGGACCAATCGTAAATCATCAAGGTAATTTTTTAATCATATCTTTAACTATTTATTTGTATATATTATACGGTGAGCGCAGAAAATCGAGCGCGAATATTATGATGAGAATGTATCCTTTAAGGCCGATACAGCCTAAGTAAATGAACCTTTTTTATTTAAAATCAAAAAAATATTTAGTAATTTGTACATGAAGAACCTATAACACCGAGTGCGACGAACGAATGTCGAGCGCTGGGCGTGCTCAACAGTTGAATCCATGCATGTACTCGAAATTAAATAAATAAAGATATTTACAAAGAAGGATTGAAAAGGTTAAAAATTACGTTTCAAGTAGACCAATATTTTTATTTTATTTTGATAAATACCTGATATTGATTGATAATATCTGAAATTACATTGATGATTGGATCAAAATTATTTTATATAACTGGTAATAACGAGCTGGAACAAAAGATTCGGACGGGTCCCTGACATTTGCGAAGTGGAAAAGGAAGACAAATTATGTCAGCTTTAAAAAACGAATAAATGCCAACGCTTCCTACTGTAATTTTTGGGAAAAAGAAACTTATATACTAATAAATTTCAAGACTATTTTGAATGACATTTCTGAAAGCTTATTATCACTTCCCCTTCCGACTAGTGTGCCATGCATGGATATTAGGATGGTAAATTATGGTAAATTTAATACTGTTGTATAACTTCATAGTGATACTGTATTAATTGTTTTTATTTTTTTTATTTGCAAATAGATAGGAGAATGACTCAATAAACAATTAGATAATTTATGCGGTACCAGTGAATTTGAATCAAAAATATCTTATGAGTCGTGGTACATTCAAAGTCTTAATTATGAGAAGAAAAAGTAAATTATGTAAAAAAAGTCTCTAAAAATTGTTGTCTATAAAATTGCAGAACAATAATGAATTTGCCATAAAAATGTAGGCTAATTTGCCCTAAACATCTGTTTGTAAGTATGCAAACCGCGCAGAAAGTTCGAGTTTCATGTTAGACCTTTGAGCTAGATCTGAAAGTGCACTATTTCATCTGTTTGGATTACAATTTGTAGGGATTTTCGTTTTCTTCCTTAAAGAAATAAGAATTTTCAACAGAACATTCCACTCTTAAAACTTGGGGATTTTTGGACCAACTTAAATTGGCTGTTTGCACGGTAAAATGCATATTAAAGAAAAAGTTCCTTCATTAATAATCATTTATTCAAAGGTAACTAAAATATCATAATACAAGCTGAGTGGTAAAATACAGAAATACTGTAAACACGAACCGAGGTATAAGGATAAGCAAGGTCGTATTCGTTTCGCGGGCAGTACCAGACTGTCCTCTGCTGAGGAGCAGGCAAGGGTGCGGCTGGATTCCGATGTTGCCAGAGACAAAATTTAGGTACAATTCGAAATTTGGAAAATTGGCAACCTCGGAATGTGTCCAATTTGGTAATTCATTTAAGCAGTGAAAACCGAAGATCGGCACGTTTTCTTAAGACTCTAAGCCTGCCTCAATAAACCCTTGCCACGGTCAGTTCTCAACATCTGCACTGAAACTTTCTCTTATGCGGTCTGCTAAATGACTCATTTTACGAGAGATTTCAAGTTTGGGCATTTTCAGTCATTCCAAAATTCGTACGAGTATGAAGCATAAACTGAAATCTGGAGAAATGTTAATGCTCAAGTAGAAGGATTCAATACCAGTACAAATATGAGAATATAGAAAATATATGTTACAGGTATACATAAATTATACAAATTATTGAACGGTAATCATTCGCTCAAACATCCCGCCCACTTTGAAAGGTCTCCTTTCTAACATAGAAATAAATGCAATCAAAGATTTCAATTACGAGTAAACGAAGTACATATAGACAGCTTATATAAAATAAAGAAAAATGCACATTTAAATTTATAAACATATATGACCAATAAAAATATTAATCGCTGATAATAGGATCGTCGATAGGCAAGACACATAGCCTGGAGACAGGTCGCTCTAGGCTAGAACCACCAATTTGAATAGTAGCGACACGAATCACGTTGTCCTTGCCTGGATGTAGCTCAGAGACACGTCCAAGCTGCCACTTGAGGGGAGGAAGGTTATCCTCTTTCAGAAGAACCAATGATCCTACTTTAATAGGATCAAAATCGGTGCGGGACCATTTGTACCGCTGCTGAAGCTGGTATAAATGGGGTAAAATTTCCCAAGTGTCCCCGCCTAAAATTTTGTTGTCGCCTATCTTATTCAAACTCCGCCAGATTGCAGTGCTAGTGGACCTCTTTATACTCTGTAAAGGGGCGCACCTAGTATAACGGGTTGTCAAGATACAGGGGCCCGAATTTTCGACGACACACCCCGACTGCTAACCTTCAATTGTACATAACTCCTGTTACAGTTATCCAATTTAACTTTTTTATGCGGGTTTTAGAAAGGTATTTTAACAAGGTTTGCAACAAAAATAACCATTGAACAATAAAAAAATTATTTCACCTTGATTTTTCATTTTAAAAAACATTTTTGTGACTTTCTCCCAATGCGGCATTTTTAATATTTTTTTAGTTAGGCTAGAAAAAAAGCTTGATTTTTTCTCTTGAAAAACACACCAGAACGAAAATGGGATGGAAAGTATTGGTTGAGTTGTAGAAGGTCGTAAGAGCGCGGGTGCCCCGCGCTAACGAGCCACGGCGCTTCTAGGCGTGCTGTAGTGACTCAGTTGTTTTAATAATTGATAAAAATGATTTTTCAGTTAACATGTAACGGATATTTCATTTTATCCTTACTTTCATGTAGCTGGAGAACGATTTACATATTTTCTTAATTAAAATTTTCAAATGGTTCCATTGTAGGAAAACGATAGTTAATAATAAAATCATTAACGATTTTGTTGGATGGTTCTGCTTATCTGTTACATTTTGAGATGGTTTTTAATAAGTCGTCTTGTTTGCCACGTTTTGGTGAGTTTTTTTGGTGTTAATCTCTTTGCCTTTAACAATTTTTGACGTGATTCTCCTTGCCTTTCACATTTCGGGGTGCTTTTTTTATGTGAGTCCCCTTGCCTCTCACGTTTTGGGGTGCTTTTTTTATGTGAGTCCCTTGCCTCTCACGTTTTGGGGTGCTTTTTGGTGTGAGTCCCCTTGCCTCTCACTGTGTTACTTAAAAAATGATTTTTTATTCAGCTTAACATTCACTTTGATCTTCTCTTCGCGATCTCTTTGCGATTTTTCTCTTCGGGAAAATGTCATATTGTGGAGATGACGAATACTTCTTCAAAATTAGAGTCGATTCTGAAGAGGGTACAAAGTGATAGTATTTTTGTGTGCGTGGCACATTCTTTGCAGAGTCGAATCGAGTTTCAAGGTTTTCAGCAGTGGCGGCATGATTTTCTTTGGAAATGAAAAATATTACCGTTTCAGGAAAGTATTTAACCCATTGATATAGAGCATTAGCAGTCAAAATCTGATTTTGAGACGATGCCTGGAGACTTGCACGTGCGGCGAGTCTTTTCAAATTGCCCCCAATTCCATCACATGGTCCTTTTCCATGTGCAGTCGCGTGAAAGTGCCATTCTGTCTGAATACCGAAGTCTGCTTCATGATATAGCAGATTTGCAAAATTGTACTTACTTTCAAAATGTTGTGCTGCACCATCGGTAGAGTAAATAATTTTTTTGGTTTGAAATTATCTCTTAGGTATTTGGTTATAACTTTCTGAAATTCGTAAACAGATATTGTTTCGTGATTAGGTTGTCGGATAAAAGAGCTAGATTGCGATGTTTTAATTCATTACCCTCTTTGTAATAGATGACAGTTGTATAGATCGTGACCTGATTTTTGTTACTTGTAAGCAGAAACATAATTTTGATCAATTATTAAAACAACTGAGTCACTACAGCACGCCTAGTAGCGCCGTGGCTCGTTGTCGCGGGGCACCCGCGCTCTTATGACCTTCTACAACTCAACCAATACTTTCCATCCCATTTTTGTTCTGGGGTTTTTTTCAAGAGAAAAAATCAAGCTTTTTTTCTAGCCCAACTAAAAAAATATTAAAAATGCCGCATTGGGAGAAAATCACAAAAATGATTTTTAAAATGAAAAATCAGGGTGTAATAATTTTTTTATTGTTCAATGGTTATTTTTGTTGTAAACCTTGTTAAAATACCTTTCTAAAACCCACATAAAAAAGTTACATTGGATAACTGTAACAGGAGTTACGTACAATTGAAGGTTAGCAGTCGGGGTGAATCGTCGAAAATTCGGGCCCCTGTATCTTGACAACCCGTTATACTAGGTGCGCCCCCTTTACAGAATATAAAGAGGTCCACTAGCACTACAATCTGGCGAAGTTTGAATAAGATAGGCGACAACAAAATTTTAGGTGGGGACACTTGGGAAATTTTACCCCAAATATTCCTCCTGCCAGCGGTTCCAGAAGTGCTGGACCATTTGCTGTAGATGCTGGTACCGGTTTAAACGCTGTACAGGAAGGTGGCGCAAATCTGGTTGCGGTAACGCAACCAGTGAGTCTCCAATAAGGAAATGTGCAGGAGTTAGAGGCGCAATGTCATTGGGGTCATCGGATAAAGGAGATAGAGGACGGGAATTTAAACATGCTTCAACTTGAGTCAACACCGTATATAACTCTGCGAAAGTGAGTTTAGATTCACCGATGACTCGCTTCAAATGATGTTTCACTGATTTTACAGCACTTTCCCATAATCCACCAAAGTGTGGAGCATGGGCAGGAATAAAATGCCAATTTACTCCTTCTCGAGACAAAAAATTGGTTACCCGTGTTTGATGTTCAGGGTCAAGCAGAAGTCTTGCTAGATCGTTAAGTTCATTTTTTGCGCCGACGAAATTTGTTCCGTTATCCGAATACATGTCTTGAGGACGACCTCGTCGAGATACGAAACGCTGCAAGCAACTTAAAAATGAATCTGTCATCGAATCTACCGCTAATTCCAGATGAACTGCCTTTGTCGCGAAACACACAAAAATGCATAAATAGGCCTTTGTCGTTGGCCGAGTACGAGTTCTGTCCTTCACATAATACGGTCCTGCATAATCGACACCAGAAGTATTAAAAGGACGGGAAGGTGTGATACGTGCCGCAGGTAGACTCCCCATGATGTATTCAGTACCTACTGGTTTTGCTCGAAAGCAGCGTACACATTTTCGAAGTACATTCTTGACCGTATTCTTGCATGATAACGGCCAGAATTGCGTTCGTAGGGATGCGATCACAGTTTGACACCCGGCGTGCATTAGTCGAATGTGTTCGTCATTGATTATTAGTCGCGTTACCAAATGATCCGACGGCAAAATGATCGGATGTTTTTGATCATATGGAATCGGTGCGTGGTTAAATCTACCGCCCACTCTAAGCAGCCCTGAATCATCGAGAAATGGGTTCAGTAATTTAAGCCTACTCGACTTTGCAATTTCCTTGTTACGTTCTAGGCAAAGAATCTCATCCTTGAAAGATTCTGCTTGTACTACACGTATGAGTCGATTTCTTGTAGCTAGAATTTCTCGCGGCTTCAAAAATCCTACCCTAAAATCCGTTGTCGGCCTAGCTTGATTATTTCTGACCCGATAAATAAAAGAAAGAACCCTAGTCAATGTCGTGAAAGAAGAGAAACGTTCAAAAATGCTAGGTTCTTTCTTCTCGACAGTGACTTGATTCGACGTACATTTTTTCTTCCCGGGTACATTTTCTATGTCCAAAATGGGTGGGATGGGCCATTCGTGTGAATTTTCGGATAGCCATCCTGGTCCATCCCACCAAAGTTCAGATGTCTTCAATTCAGCGGGGGCAATTCCTCTTGAGATGATATCTGCAGGGTTGTCCAGAGATGACACGTGGTTCCAAATTCCTTCCTTCGTGAGATCTTGAATTTTTGTGACCCTGTTGGCAATAACAATTTCCCATCGACTTGGAGATCCTTGAATCCATGCCAAAGTAATTGTTGAGTCACACCAGAAGAATGTCCGATCAAATTTCATATCCATCGAAGAAGTAACCTTTTGCGAGAGCTAAGCAAATAAGAGAGCACCACAGAGTTCCAAATGTGGTATACTGAGCGTTTTAATTGGGGCTACTCTCGACTTTGCACACACAAGATTTACTACGATGTTCCCGTGTTCATTTATTGAGCGGACATAAATTGATGCCCCGTAAGCCTTTTCGGAAGCGTCACAGAAACCATGGAATTCTATTATAACCGGCTTGTCACACAGAATGAATCGTGGGACACTTACTTCATTCAGGCTATCCAGTTGAGTTCTAAATTTAATCCATTCAGTGTACAAATTTTGTGGCAAAGACTCATTCCAATCCAATTTAATCTCCCAAAGTTTCTGGAGAATAGTTCTTTCTCGTATGGTAGCGGGAAGAATGAGCCCGAGTGGATCAAATATCTGTGAAATGAGCGATAAAATTGTCCTTTTTGTCACCTTTTGTTGCTCAGCAATTTTCACAGAGTACCTAAGTTGATCAGCATTAAAATTCCACAAAAGCCCTAAAGTTTTTGGATCATTATCTCCTTGAATTATTCGATCTTCATTCAATGAGATATCTGAAGTAAATACTCTTTCGTCATTCGATGCCCATTTTCTTAATGAGAGGCCGGCTGGTTCCAAAATCGACGTAAGCTCGTCCTTGAGCGCTCGTGCTTCGTCCAGAGAGTCTGTCCCTGTCAAAAGATCATCCACGTAGAAATCCGAAATTATGACCTTACTTGCAGTTGAATGTTGTTCCTTATTGTCCTCTCTGAGCTGCCGAAGGCAGCGCGTAGCTAAATAAGGTGCTGCGGCCGTTCCGTATGTCACAGTATTTAATTCGTAGATTTTAATAGGTTGAGAGCCGTCCGTGCGCCACAGAATTCGCTGCAGTCGTCTTTGCTCCTCATCTACATAAATAGAGCGGTACATCTTGGCAATATCCGCTGAAAGTACAATTTTGTGTTTTCTGAATCGCAGGACGATCGAGAAAAGATCATCCTGAACCGTGGGTCCTACGTGCTGAACTTCATTCAGCGATAATCCAGAAGAATTCTTTGAAGATCCATGGAAAAACACACTTCAATTTCAACTTCAAATTTATTCACTGATTCGACGTTCATCCGGTTCTCGAATGACCAATGTTTGCACGGTAAAATGCATATTAAAGAAAAAATTCATTCATTAATAATCATTTATTCAAAGGTAACTAAAATATCATAATACAAGCTGAGTGGTAAAATACAGAAATACTGTAAACACGAACCGAGGTATAAGGATAAGCAAGGTCGAATTCGTTTCGCGGGTAGTACCAGACTACAGAGGCTCCAAAACGAGGGATTTTTCGGCCCCCACCACGTTCCCATCTGGGAAAAACACATGCAAACGTAGTACGTCGGTGAGAAGGCTCTGTTAAGCGTTGCGTCGGCCATCCTCGTGTAAAGCCGAAGACGCACGAGCACGAACCCATGGCAGCGTGGCTCGGGCCGAGCAGAGCTCGTCCGTGGTCCGAGTCGGACTCGGCGATTCAGTTTCGTGGGCAATTAGGAGGTTTGGTTTGATTTTTAATTTCCAGATTCCAGAATGACACTTGAAGGAAAGACTTCAAATACATGTAATGAAGTCTCGAAATATTTTGTATTATGTCTTTCAGGAACGTATGAGGGATTTTAAGATTATGGTAAAAAATCATTATTATTTTTAATTTAATGTGTCGAATTAATGAAAATAAAATTGATAAAATTTTAAATTATAAAATTAAATTAATTAAAAATAATCAAAATAAAAATTGAAATAATTAATTAATTTAATCAATTAAATTAGAATTAAATTATTTACAAAATTTTTAATTTTATAAAATTTTCAATTTATTACATTGATCAACTTTTTTAATGTATACTCACCTCTGATAATTACCTTTCTTTTCATGTCATTTTAGGCTATAATCACAATTTTGGGGATTTCAAGAGAATTCTGAATATTTTTCTTTGATGCTGCACCCTGATAGGGTCAAACATGGTACAAAAAACCGTCGTGAAATTTCAAATAAAAGCTTTACTCTGTATAAATTAATTTTGAACATGAAAAATATTGATATGTTTCATAAGTATTTCCCAAATTTTATTTGAATATGATACACAGTGATTTTTATGAAAAAATTCTTGTAAATAGTTGGTAATTTTTTGAATTTTATGATATTTTTGTACCATGTTTGACCTAAGGGAACAGATTTCAGGAATGAAATTATAAAAATATCTCGAGAACGGTAGAGACCGCTGTAGTGTACAGACGCGACGCGGTAGCGAGTCGGGCTAATATGCTTACAGTTTGGTTATTTTGCGGGTTTTTTGTGCACAGGGAGTGAAATTCTATGAAGTGAATCGGGGTTTCATAGTGCGATTCTTATCTAAGTTTTTTTTGTCGTTGAGAACTCACGAAACCCTTTGTTGAATTTTTATGAAAATTGAGGTTATTTCGGGAAAAAGCGGGAACCTTGCTAAGGGGAGGCAGGAAGCGGGAGGTGTACCAAAAGGTGGCGCCGCGACGCGGACCACGGAGGAACTTGACGATGGTGTGAAGTTCAAAGAGGGCCCAGGCAGACCAAAGAAAGTGGATAAAGTGGATACGTTGGACAAGAAAAGTGGACTTACACTAAAGAAATTTTTGAATAGCAGAAAGAGCGATTCGACACAAGAGGGAGTTCTATCGCAAGGTTTCAGTAAGAGTAATAAAACGATGCGTTCACCAGTGATAGAAAAATGGGCAAACTCAGGAGCAGGTAACCTTTCCAGTTTCCAAAGAAGTAAGAGCTTGGAATATTTAACGAAAAGTGACAATAAGAGGGGGAGGGTGACCGATAATAAAAGTGAATCGGTGGATACTACCCAACTCAGGGAAGTATTGGATGTCTGGTGGGAGGAAAAGTTCAGTGCCGAAATGAACAAGATAACTGGGAAGTTGAAGGATGAAACGTGTAACCTACTGGGGATTGAGGAATTAAAAGAGAGAAACGTGGCTGCGGAAACAGCATTGACTAGGGCCCGAGATAGAGAAATAGCATGGAAAGAAGAAAATGATAAGTGGAAAGAAAAAATCCAGGAGCTGCAGTCCAGACTTGAAAATGCATTGAGGAGGATTTCTGAATATAGTCAAAGAGAGAGATTAGAAGAGCCACAGACCGGAAGTCATACACTCTCATAGGGCGATGAGAGAAAAGATAACGGAAAGGAAACCGGAGAATTTGAAGACAGTGACCGGAAAATTATAAAGGAAGGGACAAATGATCAGGGGAAGAGAGAAGAGGTCAAGGAAAAGCCGGACTGGCTCAAAAAGGGAGAACGAGAATGGGAATTGGATGAACGCAGAAAAAGGAAAACTGGGTCCTGGTGAAGGGGTTGGGTTGCGAAAACGGGAAAAAGAGCGGCAAGGGAGATGGAAAATACGATAAGGGAACTTACCGGAGCGATTATTACCATTGAACATATGGGAGTGATAGGAAGTGGGACATTGCTTAAATTAGCCTCTTGGAGTGAGAAGAGGAGTCTGATGGCAAAGAAACACTACCTTCGGGGTACGTTCATTATAATTGAAGACGATTTTACGCCAAGAGAGAAGGAAGTGCTCGAGCGGATTGTGAGTGAAGTGAAAAGTGCACGGAAGAGAGGGATAGCAGCGGACAACAGTTAGATGAGTCGGAATATTGGAAACAGTGCATTTTTCTGGAATGAGCATGAGAGTAAAATTGAGACTAGGACATTTCGGAGAGACAAAAATTAAACCAATCAGAGTAGTCTCGTGGAACATCGCGGGTAGCAGCAACATCTTGAAGACTTGGGAATTTTGGAGCAACTTCGATTTGGTAATTCTTCAGGAAACCTGGCTGGAGGAAAAATCTTTTAAGAACTTTAAGAACAAATTAGATCCAGATTTTATATGGTGTGATAAGGCAGCCTCGAGAGAGAATATAAAAGGTAGGGCGAAGGGGGGACATTTGATTGGTGTAAGAAAAACATGGGGGGAAGGCTATTGGAAGTGACTGAGTGGGAATATGGTCTGTCTATCGAATGTGCCGCTCTGAAAGCCAATGGTAAGAAAGTTAAAATTATTTCTGTGTATAATAATGTTGGTATGAAGGCTGTGAAAAAAGTTTTAGATCCTATTATAGAAGGGGAGCGAGGGAAGGGTGTCCATTTGATCCTGGTGGGTGACTGGAATGCGAGGATAGGTGAAGAACAGGGGGACGAAGAAATTGAAGAAATTGATGTTGACATAATTGATACACATGTAGCTAAGGATAGAAAATCTGAAGATAAACTAGTCAATCAGGAAGGGAAAAAGTTCCTGGATTTTTGTGAAGAACACGGGATTATAATTTTAAATGGTAGAATCAAAGGGGACAGGATGGGCAATTGGACGCATGTCTGCGAAGACGGAGGATCAGTCCTCGATTACGTAATTTATTTAGAGACTGAAGAGAATTGTCCAGTAGTTGAAATGAAAGTTGAAAGACGAATCGAATCGGACCATCTTCCAGTAAAATTCAACTTAGAGGTGGGGGCAGGCAACAGAGAGGCAGGGGAATACGGAAATAAAAATGAATTCGAAGCAGAAAAGCTCGGCTGGGACCCAAGGAAAGAAAATGAATTCAGGAATGAAATGGATAAGCTGTGGGAGGAAGAAGTCAGGAGGGAAGCATGGCAGGAAAGGTGGGATAGATTCAAAAAATGTATATGGGAGGCAGCAAAGAGAGTTTTAATGATCAGAAATTTATTTGATTATATATTATTTATTATTTATTATTTAATATTTATTATTCATTATTTATTATTTATTATTCATTATTTATTATTTATTATTTATTATCTATTATTTATTATTCATTATTGGCTTCCGTTTTCGGTACCGATCGTGAGAGAACTCTTTTGTGTCAAGTGTTGCGTTTTTTGGCTTTGGTGAAGGGAATCAGCGTGTGTGGGTGCAGAAAGGGCAGTGAGTGCGGAGAGCAGGGGTAAAGGAAGAAGGGTGAGTGAAGGCAAGTGTGCAAAGGGTGGAAATAAGTTGTGAGAAAGGAAAGTTGAAACGTGCAAATTTTGTTTTGAGGTTAGGTATAGAAGGTGGTTGTCGGGAAGGGGGGCAAGAGGTAGGCAGGTGAAAAGAGGGTAGCGTCGTGGAACAGTGGGTAAGGTTGGATACTGGGATGCCGACGGTAAGAAGCCCGCAAACGGGCGCCAGAGG
>CAKNXH010054940.1:39589-53584 GCA_932178445.1 Andricus quercusramuli | reverse complement strand
GGAGTGGGGGTATGACGGCGGGAGAGCCATAGTTGCCCTTAACTACTGAAGTATCAATAGTATATTGCGTGATGAGGATCGAAATCGTTGCCTCGGCCCGAGTCATGCATACAATTTTTCATCATATCGATTGAGGTATGATTAAAAACACATTTTTGTATTGACTAACATACTCAAGTCATTGTCAGAAGTATATGAATATAGCAAGAATAAATCTCGTCCGGCCCGAATGTAAACAAATGAATTGTTCCTCTCATATGGACAAAGACGTCGAGCGCAGCACGCCGTACATAATTTTCACATCGCCCTCACTTATTTCCCCCAAAGACTAATGATCTAAAACTCTTTTGAAAATGAAATGTTTTGAACTTCCTAGGCACTCACACAGTCGTAGAATATGTTGAAGAATATTAAATAAAGTTTCAAACAAAAAAAAAATATATATCAATTCCCGACAAAGATCTGGTGAGTTCGAATTTGGTCGCCATACAAAAAAGATGCGCTATAAAATGCTCTACAGGTATGCACTGTCAAAAGTCAAATTTGAACCATTTTCGAAATTTGCTCTGCGGACAATACTTCTCCGTGTGTCCAAGCGCTAAGGTGGTTATTGCATTCGACCCTTCAATTATTACAGCAGTTTCGCGTGGAAAAATCTTGGCGGAAAATTCAAAGTGCGTAACAATATTTATATTTCTTTCCTAATTAAAATAATGAAATAACACATTTTTTCAAAGAAATCCATAAATTGATATAAAATAACTTTTAGTGACACTTTCGATTTTCTTTAGAAACTCCACTTCCTGAAAGTAGGTCAAGCATAATTTGAATAAAGTATGTAATAGATTTAATGCTTTCACGAAGAGTCATCGTAATAAATTAAAAATTCAAAGCTTTTTCGGGTTTCAATCGTGTGCACGGTTCTTACGATTTATACGTGTTCGTAAAAAAATGTTTTCCTATTATTACATTATTTTGAAACAGAAGAATTCAGTGATAATTTAACAAATATTTTTTTAGAGTAAATACAAATGGAAATTTCAATTGAAAATATTTATCTAAGGATATGTTTTATAAAATTAATGTTGATTCAGTGATAATTTAACAAATATTTGTTTAGAGTAAGTACAAATGGAAATTTCAATTGAAAATATTTATCTAAGGATATGTTTTATATAATTAATGTTGAGAGTGCTTCATAAAATTGAGAAAAATAGCCACATTGTATTGATAAATATATGCAAATTTTAAAGAGAATCTATAAGTAGCTTGAAAACGTAGTTCAACATGTAATTGATTCTTCAAGATTAGTTATCCAGCATTTTCTGGACTTTTTCTTTTGCTTTGAATAAAAATTGTAATTTATTTGTTCCTAAAAAGATTGTCTACAATATTCTATTACTGACATATTTATTAAAATATATAAGAAGTAGTGCTTAATTTGTTTGAGAATAATTTGATTGATACAGATAGATTACAGTTCAATTCTAAAACTAGCTGTTATTCTGATGAATAAAAACAAAAAGAAAAATTAAAAGTTGATGGTAAACATTATCCCAGAGGAGATAAGCCGCCCTCAAACGAAAGCAAATCAAAGAAACCTTCAACTATATAACTAATTACAAAGCTCATTCGTGAAACATACAAAGATTTTTTTGTTCCGTTTTTTTAGAGTGATACTCTGGAATGAAACAAGTAATCAATTTTGTATAATAATACTTAACAATGTGTTATAAATTATTTTTAAATAACAAAGTTAGGTTTTTAAGATATTCTTGATTCATCTACCTCTTTCTCCTCATCCCACACCCACATATTCTCGCTTACTCTTATTTTCCGATATCCTACCTTCGCCGATCTTCCGTCCCTCATCTCCCTCCTAGCCCTGTCGTACAGCATTCTCTGCACATCTTTGCTTTCTCGTCAAATCGTGATCGATGAAAACTCCCTCATCCTGTATCCTATTCTTATTCCGCATTACCCCCAACTTTTCTTCCCAGCTCTCCAACTCCACAACCACTACTTCCTTCTCCTCCCTCCCCTCCAACTTAATTTTCCCCACCCTGCCTTTAACCCACCCTATGCTCTGTAGCACCTCTTCTACGCCCTCCCTTTCTTCTCCACTCTTCAGCTTCAACCCTCTTATCGCAATATTATTACTCCTGTCCGCCTTCTCTTTTCTCTGCATTCTCAATTCCATTGCCCTTATCCTTTCCCTATCCACCCTCTCCTCCTTTTCATTCCTACCATCATCTACTTTATCTTCTATCATATTCTCTACCCTCTCCCAAACACCTATAATCTCACTCCCCCATCCTCGTCTCCTACTTCCATTTCTGTCCTGCCATCCACCTTCTCAAGTCTCTTTTCCGCCCTTTCCTCCAACAACCTGATCTCCTCTTCCATCTGCTTTATTTCAACTTCTTTCTCTTTTCTTTCCATCTCTAACCCTTCTACTTTCTCCCTCAGCTCATTCAACTCCTTTTCCCACCTCTCATCTCTAATTCTTAAATCCTCCCTCATGCCTTCCATCTGCTCCTTAGTCCCCCTCACATCCTCCCTTAGCCCCCTGATCTCGCCTACCAGCATCCCGATAGCCTCCTTCTCTGACATTCCCTCCATTGGGGGGGAAGGGGGGTGACCTACGTGCTCTCACGTTTTTTTTTAAAAGGACTCTCCAATTCGCTTTTGTCTGGACTCTCTCGGCTGTCTCTCTTCCTCTTCAAAAGATCCTCCCCGTCAATTGTGCTCGACTCTCTCTCACTGATAGCACTCTCACTGCTTACCTCCCGCTCGGCTCTGCCGCCAGTAACTGGGACATCTCCATGCAGTACCCACCGCAGCCGACAGATGTCTTTGCAGAATCGCCGCCAAATTTTCCTTTTATTTCCGTTGCTTTTTTTCTTTTCTATTACTCACAGCCCCTGCAGACACCCCTTTCTCTCCCTTAATATCCCCTCACTCTTCTAGGACCACCCTTGACCCCTCAAAGGCCCAGGACTCCCGACCAAAAACTCCTCCGACTCCTTGCTAACCTAACCTCACTTCCTCTATCTATCTAAATCCCACCTCACTCCCTCGCCAAAAACCACTTTTTATCTCCCCAATTCACCCCACACAACTCTGCTCATCTCCTGGGCTTCCACCCTCACACTCCACTCACACCTTCCACACAAATTCCGTAAAATCCTCTCACCACCTGTCACCAAACACGTTCTCACTTCCGCCACCAACATGCAAGTCCCCCTCTCGTGAGTATAGTTCACGAGAAATCGGATTGCTCGACAATTTACTGTGTCCTGTTCAAGAAATTAGCCCCGAGTATGCACGTCGGTTCCAATCTTGAGAGGACGATAAACCTGAAATGAATTGAGTTATTAGCAACAAGAATGTTAAACGAAACTTTATCCGTTAATTGAGGTTCCCAATATGCTCTTTTCAACTTTTAGCCCCTTAGTTTTAAAGTAGTTTTCAACCAAGAAATTTCTAGAAATATAATTATCCTCAAGCTCTGGATCTAAGATAGCCCTTATTTGAAATGTTCTCATTTTTGTAATATTGCTTGGAAGTTTTATGGTCCTTGTAATCGATGCAGGCACATAGAGGCGAGGCAAAAATTGCGTACGCTTTCTCTCGTTTCGATTTTAGCTTTTGTGATTTTTGATCGTTCTCCAAGCCTGAATAGGCTTATTTTCACCTCTAAATTATTTTAGAAGAATCATTGATTTGGTTTCTTATATCTATTCGACATAGCAAGATTTGCAATTATGCGCATGTTAAGTACAGAATCCTACAATTTTTCCCTCCCTGGCGAAGCAATAATTCCTAAAGGTATTACGAATTCTTTCGTCAAAATTCCAGCTCAATCAATGGTAATTTCGCGGGTTTACAACATCCCCATTTTCAATATTTGAGCTCCCGCATGAAAACAGATTGAAGAACTAGTGAGAAGGTTGTAGGAGCCGTAAACCCCATCACCAAAGATTGAACAAGATTCAGCACCCCATACTCCTTTGTTTGTCATTGTCATT
The DNA here is from genome assembly GCA_932178445.1 of Andricus quercusramuli. Classification (NCBI taxonomy): domain Eukaryota; kingdom Metazoa; phylum Arthropoda; class Insecta; order Hymenoptera; family Cynipidae; genus Andricus; species Andricus quercusramuli. Next base: position 49,553 of record CAKNXH010054940.1, on the reverse strand, counting down.
TTAAATAGAATGCTTCAGAGTGATTGGCTAGCATCCTTGAGCTCTCGTATAAAAACGAGTTGAAAAAGGATGAGCGATCTAAGGATCTCTAGCTTGGCTCGGACACATTTGATCACTGACAAGTTTAGATATGGGCAGACCTTTAAAAGTTGTGAATTTTCAAATAGAATAGTCTTTTCTAATTTGAAAATCTGAAAAGAAAATTGAGTTTTACTCAGTTCTCACCGTAAGTTCGTACCTGAGCTAGGCATGCTACTACTTTCATTGGAGAACGGATTTCTAAGAACGCGATCAATTGGAGAGTCAAGCGCCAGACGTATGTTCCCTCTGAACTGACAAGCGCTGACTGGCGATTAGACTGATCCTTGGTAATCACGATGGTCCCGTCGTCGAGAGTCCTCGTACCCCTTCTCTTCAAGGAGGTTGGGCACGCAACCGCACCTGTTTCGCGTAGCGGTACATATGGCCTATATAACTCTTTCGCCCAGGAATTCGCAATTTACTCAGTAGCCTACTTATTTTCTATTTCGCCCAGTTTTGCGTGTAATTTATAAGTATAAAATAATTATTTTATGCTGCACCGTTTCACTGGATTTGTTCCCAGCATTCCCGGTGTTTTGTTCGGATCCAGCTTTTAGTGGCCATTCCGACACAGCAAGACGCTATTCCCAGTACCGGTTCCAGTCCAATGTATTCAATCGCTGCACCGCGTTTCGCCAACTGGTCCGCCTTTTTGTTGCCCTCGATCACTGTGTGGCCAGGGACCCATATGAGAGCCACTTTATTTCTTTCTGCAAGTTGGTTTCATGTCTTTTTGCATTCCCAAACCAGTTCTGATGTTATGTCTGGTTTCCCTATTGCAGTTAGTGTCGCTTGGCTGTCCAAATAGATCGTCATCCGTCAGCACAGCAAAGGACGGCTAGGACCTCCGCTTGAAAGACAGTTGCTTGTCGCCCAAGTATGATCTCTATCCCTTTCCCTCTTTTGCTGTCACAAATTCGTGCTCTTGACCCTTCCTCACCCCTGGAGCCATCTGTATACCACATTTTCCCCTGGGGAAGCGGATTACGTACCTATTTACAATGGACCAGAACTTTAAAGCGAGAAAAGCAGCATTATTAGCAGCACCGAACACACATGATGATGACGATGATCGTTGAGCAGCAGCATGACAACTAAAAACAGTTCCGCAATTTATTCGGGCTGTTTTGCATGCTCATTATTCACCCCGTCCCATTGGATACTTCACCCCCGTACTCTAGTTAAAGTAATTTGGCCTTGAGGGTATTGGATTGTGACATAAGGAAACCAAAAATACGGTTCTGATTTTTTAGTAGTTCTGTATATCATATTGAACTCTTGGCACGGGACAGGAAAACTAATTTATTGATGTAACACTTTTCAAAAGCAATGTTTAGAAGTTTTGCATACTCGCACAACAAACTACTATTCCATAAACCCGTAAAGATTTTCCAATGTTTGATGGCTAAAAAAAATGTCGCTTCCTAAATATCACTTTCGTAAAATTCCAAATTAAGGGTTTATTTTTCTAGCTCCTGCCAAAAGTTTCAGTTGAAGTACAAAATTACTTGAATTTGGAACTTTATTTTATCTTTCATTCGCGATAATTCAATAGTGACAAGAAAAAAAATACGTTGACTGAGACTTATTGAACATCAAATTTAATAAAATTTCCAACTGTTTAAAAAAAACATAACCTGTCAAAGTCAATACTAATTTACAACAGGTCATTCAGCGATTGCTTCGATACTATCTGTCAGCAGTGTATCTAGAATAGAAAATCTGTAAGTGAATCTTTTGCATTATTATAAAGAAATTGTATAGACAACTCTTAAAAATGCATATATAGCAAGAGTTTGAAAAAAGTTGAACAATAATCCAACATTCAATTACAGACTTATTAAGACAAAATAAAAGAATATAACGAATGCAGTAATTTGAGTACAAAATACATTATTCTTTCATAAAAGAGAAATTTCAGAAATTATTAATATCATTATGAAAAGAAGCACTACTTGCAATTGTATTCACGGCTTTCAAATTTTAATTTTTCCCTTGAAGCTTTCTGGCCTAAAAAATGAAGGGTAGCAATCCATGAGGGCGTAACCCACAAATTTTCGAAAACCGGATTCTTGGCTCAAAAAATAAAAAATTTTGATACATGAACTGACGAATGGATTTTTCAATAACATTTTGTTTCGCTAGCATGTCATAAGCGCCTAACTATGAATTTGCGCGTAGACCCATGCTCGCAAGCGCTGCTGGATTAAACTGTACTCACTTCTTTTTTTAATCGAAAACTGAATTTTGTCCACCGTGAAAATTTGAGAAAGCGTGTCCCTCGAACAACAAAAAAATAACTTTCGGCTTACTTTCTTCAAAACTAATAGTATTCTTCCATCACTACACTATGAAATTATAAGGCCTAATTCAAAATCGAAGCTTCTCAAATTTCAAAACTTTAAAGTAGAAGTGCAGACATTTAGAAAAGAGAAGCAATAATTTCTTGTAATGTCAAATTTCAGTTGAAGTGACTGGATCAATTTTTTTGAAAGAATGGATGAAATTTCTTTTGAAAATTAAAGAATGTAATATTCTAAGCTCTCAAAATTGAATTATTCTAAATGCGTTCTGATTGAAATAATTTTAAATAGGACAGATCCAAAATTGAACGATTCCGAACCTCCTTTAAGAGTAGATGAATTGAAAATTGGAAATTTAGATCTATAATCGAAATTACATATACACAATTTAACTTAAACAATTACATTACATACGATATATTCGCACGCTCTTAACGATATTAACGCTATTAAAAATCGAAAACGGCTAACCTAACACCTAGAATATCGGGAAAAAAATCTCGGCAATAAAGTTAAAGTACAAGTACTTCAGGGCCATACAAAAAAATATCTGGTCCCCGTTTCATCGAAATTTGTTATTGTAATATTTTATTAATTAGCGGACTTATTAATTTGTAGGAAGTAAATAAAAACATTGGATAATTTTTTATTTGAAATTTTCTAATCTTAAGGGCATGTGGCACAGTCAAATACCTACATTACCGATCTCACTTTTTCAATTTTCTGAATTTTTTGTTGAATCTAGGAACTTTTTTTGTAAATAAAATATCGAGCTGAAACTTGGGAAAATGTATGAGAAGACAATAAACTACGGTTACGTACTTTATTCGATGAGGAATTTCGCTAAAAATTATTTTCGAGGAAATTAAAACTGGGTGCATTTTTTGAACCTAAGAACTTTTTTTGTAAGTGAAATATTGGCTTCAAATTTTGAGAAATGCAAGAGCCGACAGTGAAGTACGTTTATGTACATCATTTGAGTATGAAAGATGCAAAAAGAAAAATTCCAACTAAATGTGAACAACGGTTGCCAGTTCTGTCGGTATTCGTGATGAGCACGAAAATGCGAGGTCTGGCGGCCACTAATTGAGGTCAATAGCGATTTCAATACTTGCATAATTAAATATTGAAACAACATATTTCACTCAACTTTTATGCTCGACACAACTATTGGGTTGAAAATGTAACTATTTTGTTAAAAATTTATTTTATTTGTTTACAAACTTATTTCTCGAACTGAAAATTAAACCATTCTATTCTTTGTTTAAAATGTATGTTTTAGTTGAAAATTTGTATTTTTTTGATAGAAAATTCATCTTTTTGGTTGAAAATTTACCGAATTGGTGAAATGTTTTTTTTTTGTTTGAAGATGCATTATTTTAGTTGAAAGTTCATTTATTTTGTTGGAAATTGAACAAATTTTGTTTTTTGAACTTCGAGGCGGGATCTCCAGCCTCGAAGTTCGAAGTCAATTATTGTCCAGTGCCGTCCGTTGTTTTTTCATCACCCGCATCTTTATACATCAATTTTTAAATACATTCTACTTTTATTTAGTGACTTAATAAGTATTATCTACTGAGAGAAAAGGATGGTCTATATATTTGAATATTTTCTCAAACTCTACAATATAAACCGAAACTCAAAAATGTTAAAGTGTCTGCGGGAGACTTGGCTTTACACTTCAGCCCTGAGAATGTTGACGTTCCTAGCGACTCTCATTTTACCTTACTGTTGTGTATTTCCTCTCCTAATGAAAGTGAAAATCTTTTTAAAAATTCTGCAATCTATACTTTCTTGTAAGTGAATCGTTAATATCACTCGCAAGTAAACTTTATATCATTCATTTGATAACAATTTACAATACTTCGCGTTATTTTATAATATACTGGTATGAAAATGATACAACCATTATATCAATTATTACATATCAGAATTTTCACTTTTGGACTTGAGATTTTACATAACTCTTTTGTATTATTTATAGTTCTGTTTTGTATTAAATCCAAAAATAATTGTAAACTTCATCTAAATGCAGTAATGTCCTCCATTTACCTAACTAATTTGGTCAATTTTAATGAACAAATTTTCCCCGTGCAGACATTAAAACTCGACATTCTCATATTTAATCAGCAATAATGAAAAAATCTTTGAATTGTTATTTTAATTTTGGATGGCTTAATTCTGAACACTTTATTCAGAATTGTCATTCATAGTTGGATACCTGAGCAATTTATAAAGCTTTAATGACAATTATTTCAATTTGCATCGTTTACAAATTTAAATGATTGTTTAACTATTCCCGTGTGGAAAAATTTCGTGGCAGTCTTGAATCATGCTAAGGCCAGTACAGTTTTTCGCAAGCCCGTCTATTCACGCAATACTAGCCTGGCACTACACTGGCGCTGTCTAGTTTTACTACGTGTTTGATTCATACCCTTCTGCTGCCTAGTCCCAGTCTTGGCGCTATCTAGGTGTTCGTTACGAATTTGAATATATAAAAATTGTCCAGATTTTAGCTAATTTCTAAAAAGAATCACGTTTTGGACTTGAAAAAAAATTACAGAAGTGAATTCAGAAAATAATAATTTTTGAATAAAAGATTTAGGAAATTACAATATACAATTGCACAAATGCTCAAGCAATAATTAATTATACACTACTACATATTTTAGATAGTAAACAATAATTTTTGAAGGTGAAAGAAATCTTAATACGAGAACTGTATTCTTGAGAACGATTTTTGTTCAAGAATGTTTAAAAACATTTTCTTTCAATTGAATTATATAGTGAAGTTATAATAAATTCATATTTAATTCATAATAATCATAATATGTATAAATGCTATGTATAATATTAATGATATTCCAGAAAATCAAATATTATTATAAATGGTTTATTTAATTTATTTTAATTATTTATTGGTTGTGTGGATGATAATGAAGCCTCACGTATTAATTATCATTTGAAATAATAAACAATCATTATTTCGTAGCCTAATCGCAAGTAAAATCATACAAACTTTATTTTTTTCAATGATTTATTTACATATCAAGCACTTTTATTGTTTAAAAATTGTTCATGTTTTATTGAAATAAATATTAGGATGTACTGAATTGAAATTCATATCCGACAAAAATGGAAAAAAATTTAACTTTTAGATGGCCGAGGTGTTAAGGCGACGGGAGAAAATTACAACAATATAATAGGAAGTTACATTAAAGGTTCGACACCCGGCGTATGTGCAAGTGATATGCGGAAACTTATTTCTTCATTTTTTCGTGCACGAAAACTTTTTTTATATTTTTACTTAACTGCAAATTCTATATATTGGACTTTTATGGCATAAAAAATAATTATTTAATTTAATTATTCATTATTTTTTATCAAAATAGCCGATCTGTCTAGAAACTAGTCGATCCGAGCGTTACATCCCAGTCTAGCCACTGGACAGACAGCCTGTGGCGCGCCAATGTCGACTCAAGGCGGACTAGACAGAAACAGTAAAGCGCCACGAAATTTTTCCACACGGGTTGCGGATCTCAATTCGGCAATTCAATTTGGAAGTAAGCGATCGAATATGAAGAGTTTTGAAAATAAAAATATTTCAATTGAAGCCTTCAAAATTATTAACGTAATGCTGTGATTAAAGTGAGAAAAAAAATATTTTTTTGTTTAGTGCGAAAATATTAGAATCATGTATTTCTCAGTATACTGTATTTACAGAATTACCAATTGTAAATCTGTATCATTTTTTTAATTACATGGCAAAAGGGGGTACAAAAACTGTAACATAAGACAATCTGTATAGATTCTATGATATTATTCTTACTGGAGATAATTTTTTGGAACTAAGAAAAAATTTTTGGGATGTAGAATAAATATTAAAATTTAATCTCTCGGTCAATTATTAGCAGACTCCCAACTCAATAGAATTTAAGAGATCTGAGGAAACAAATATTGTATCGTCAAACTAACCAGTAACTATACTTTTTTACAGAAAGTTATCAAATACCGACCGTCAAATATGTGCCTGGGGATAAAGTGATGGATGGCGAGCGGCAGATTGGAATATTTTACAATGGGCATATGTATGATAAAAGCTTATTCGATAGTGGTAATTTAAAATTTTTAATTAAATTTTGAAAAATATATTAGAGAATTCTGTCCCGCAAGACTATTTTTTTCTCCGTATAGAGTAAAGTGCCTACTCGGAGAAACATGGAAGTGAAAAATTGGGTCTTCAGTGCTGGTAGTCGAGGTATTCATTACTCAACTGGCGTTGTGAAAAAATTCGAGATTGAAAATCTGTTACTGATTCAAGTGCAATCGCGGCATTAACTCCTTCAAGCAACTAAAGATATTACAGCTTGTCAGCGGTCTGACTCCCCTAGCGCACTGCACGGAGTCCAGTCCAGAATAAGAATCGTTTCTATACTCGCAACAATAAAGAATGCTCGGCCAAAAAGAATTCACAAGGACACTGAGCGGTGGCTGTTGACGGGTCGATATAGTCACTTTTCATTTTATAAACTTACACATATTTATATATTATACACACGTATATTCAATCAGTTTTGAATACTGAATTATGATATTTGCTGAAATAGAAAAAGTCGAGTTAGATGAAAGACGTAGTTGTCGAGAATTGAACCCGGGTTTCCAAGACATCAATCAGCTTCTCTCTGCAGTCTGGTATTCTGGATGCTAAAGTAGGAGGCACTAAACGTCCTAATGGTATCAGGCAAGCTAGCTTCGGTTCGGTGCTGCACTAACGTTATTGAGTGCGGGGCATCCACAAATGGTTACTGGACTGCTGCAAACTCAGTCGAGTTCCCAATAGAACACTATAAACTATACTTCGATTAAGACTTCGTCTTTCCGAGAACTTAAATACGATATATAGATTCCCATTATTAATTCTAGAAAGTATAGTAATTTATGCTTTCTCTTATTTTTTGAGAAAATCCGCTTTGTAAGAGAGACTCGTTTTTCATTTGTGCAAAAATTGAAGCACTTGAACTCTAGGTGGTAACGTACGAAGTGTATACAATAACTTTGAAGTATTGAAAGATAAGGTTCTATGCAGGAGAGATACAAATTTTTAATGATTAGTGTTCAGTTTCACAATCCTTCCCGTGGCTTGTGCATCTATTCCTAAAATTTGGTAATCATTAAACAATTTGTGAACTGAATATGGAACTCTTCAATCTCATTTTTCTCCGTGTAGTAGTTCTGTACTAATAATTTTTTACATTCTTCATCTCAATTAATGACTATAATTTACAAACACAAACAGGGACATACGTAGAACTTGTCCTTCAAAATGGGAATGTATTGAATCGCATCCGTGGACAATATGCACGTCCGCGGTATGCACTGCGCTGGAGAAATATGTGGGTCCTTTATACTATGCTCCCGGACACTCTTGAAGGTAATGTGAAAACTAAAATACAATCTAAAACAAAGATATTGGATATCTGTGCCTAAAGAGCCCATCTTTTTCAATTATGGATTATTTCCGGGCGCTAAAGGATATTTTTGATCCCAGGTCATTAAATATAAAATTTCTTATACATAAAACCACGTTTTAATATTGTAGTTTTTTTAAAACATTGAGATTTAATTTTCTTGGACAGCTATCAAATTTTTAAGATTCAAAATGTACATTTTGCACCAGTACTGTAAAATAATTTACTCAATAGTTTTTAATTACGTTCCTGTTAATGCTCAAAATAATAAAATTTCACATTTTTTCTTGCAGAAGAGGAGGTGGCTGCGGCAATCGATCAGGATTGGAATGATAGACATAATCGGCATCATTAAGGCTCTGATGAGTCAAATAGTTTGTAAGACATTTGGCTCCTCCTGGGGGTTTTTTCCACAAGTGGCTTTTTCCGGTCGGGATGCACTGAAGCACAATCGTATGGAAGTGCAGGCAAATGCGGGAGCTTGTAAAAATAAGGCCTTGAAATAAATGTTACTTCTGGTATTCCAAGTTGACTCATTTCGGAACCCTTTACCTAGTCTGGCCGTAACTTGCCGTAAAAGCATCACCATCGGGAATTGATAATACAATTTATTCTCTAGTCGACATAGGTTGAACATATGATTTTCAATAATTATTACAAATGGCTTATTAGGAGCGAAATTTCATGTGCCCATTTCGAATATCCAATGCTCATTCATATAAATAATAAGACAAATAAGCTTTAAGCATTCCATCCCACCTTCATATACATACGCCAGGAGAACGAAAGCCGTGATGAGACGTGAAGGCCAGAAGCATGAGATGAGCCATGGACATGGCACGAGGTGGCCTGGACTTTGACCTGAAAATTAGAGGAAATCTTTCGATTGAGTGACATTTTGCTACAGGACAAGAAGGTCCGCAATAAGAAAGACCAGGGATAAGATTGTCATTAGGTGAACAGTCAAATAAGGAAATGAATTCTGCAAGGAAAAAGGTGTATGCATTTTTTTGTGGATTCTTATTGAAAATTTCATTCGATAGAAATATACTGCCTAAATTACTTTGTATTTTTCCCCTTTTTTACTTCATAAAAATAAACAACAATTCTGTTGACCATAGAAAATATAAAAGCTTTGTATGTGGTATATGAATTAGGGAAATATGGCACATAAATAAAATTCAAGTTTCATAATATATTATAAAAAACCAATAAGACGATCAAATATAGATAAATGACATACAAACGTATCATTCCAGTTTTATAAGCAAGAATAATAACAAAAAAGTGCAAATGTCTACAGAAACAATTCAAAATTCGGCTAATATAAAAAATTGGCTCATCTACTTATCGCTGGAAACTGATAGATAAAAAACGTCCTATCATTCTAGAGATATTTTGTCTGAAATAATCCACGAATTGATACGTATAAGCTTCCTTTTAGGTCCCACACCAATAAGACTGAAAAGCTGAATAAAACACTTCATAGTATATTATGCACCTAGGGGGAGGAAAAGTGCCTCTCCCCCTTGGCGCATACGATATTTTTTGTAACAAATGGATGATTGCAGGCATTTCTCGAAATACAGTCATGATTTCAGTCCATATTAGATTTTGTATAATAAAGCATGAAATTAATGTTAATCTAATCTATGGTAATTTTAGAGGTAACATATGGTAACTTATGGTAACTTATGGTAACTTATTACACGGAGAGACTTTTGGTATTAATGTTTCTTTTATCGCATATTCATAATTAAAATAAAATATACGAATTTAGGGATAATCGTGGTACGGTTAGAAAAAGTCGAATAGTGACTATGAAAATGCAGACTAATATTTCTGATTGTAATAAATCGTAAGAATATGAGACTCTTACACACACAAAATAAAGAAAATTGGTATAGTGCTTTGAAAGAAACGAAACAAACGCTTTGCAATCTTTCTAAATCACTATACGAAAAATGGGGGTCACGTGATCTTGTATTTCACGCTGGCGCAGGGCAAAAAGAAAGACGAGTGGAAGTGTATGAACGCACACTACTACATGGGCTACAAACACATCTTTATATATATATATATATATATATATATATATATATATATATATAT
>CAKNXH010054940.1:23968-39579 GCA_932178445.1 Andricus quercusramuli | reverse complement strand
TATATATATATATATATATATATATATATATATATATATATATATCCCGGACGAACCCCCATTCGGTTTCGGTTTCTATTCCCTTGGAATAGAACCGGAGGGCTTATGACAAAGCCACCGAACGCGTCCTCGGGTTGCGGATGGAGGGTCCCCGTACCAAGGGTTTCTGCTGAATATGGTTACAATAATTAATAAGCAGTCGCGGACAATTGTCCAGGGATGGTCCCGAAGGAATAACCCCTAAGCGAAGGTGTGAGAACCGTGCCGAAAGCTGCATGGCACCTGGGTGAGGTGTCTTTAACGGTGACTCTGGGATACCGGGCGACGTCTCAGAGTACAGCCTTATCCTTGCATGCGGGGCTCTACAAGGATTGACAAACCCTTTCCCTAGCTGCTCGTGGGAACAACAATGAAACCAACAAACCACCAAAATGTTGTAGATGCGGTTCAAAACGATCGAACGCGCAGAGCACCCGACAATGGATCGGCAAACAATGCCGATCATGCTAGAGTTCGGGGTGCTGAAAATAATTTAGATGGAAACACGACGACGAACCGGCGAAACGCCCACATTGAGTGGACGGATCAACTTAAGAATGACGTGCTAGACTGCTACGATGCCAGTATTATCCCTGTTCGCGGAGGCTTTATGGCACGTATGCATACTCTGTGGTGCGAGAAACACCCAGAGCTTCAACACGTTTCGCATCAGTCTTTGCGAAATCAAGCCGACTACCTCCGGAAAAATGGATATGTACGCGGAGCGCTTCCTCAACCGCTGCTTGAACAAGCTGCAGACGAAGATGAAACGACATTAAGACCAACCGCAGAAACCAGGCACCTTCTGGAAGATGATCGCAATTTCAGTACAAGGAGGAACATCAACATGCAAGTTCCTCCTAAGCCCCAAGATCTGGCTGAAATGGATACCTCCCTTCGTCGAGATATCTCGCAAGATTCCGACCTCTGGACCATCAATTGCTCAGTTTATGGTGCTGCGAGAGCTTTGGCTGATTCAAATCGAAGGCTGAAACCGACGATGGATCAAAAGACCAAAAGACGCTTGCATCAACTGAACAAGAAAATTGGATGGGCAAGACAGAATGCGTCCCGTGTTCAATGTGTGATTGACTACATAACATCTGGTAAACCGTTCACGGAAAGGGTTCGAAAGTTCGCCCAAGAACTAAGGACCTTGAATCACACACTGAACAAGTCAAAGCTGCTGACAATCAAGCAGCATATTGTTGACAAAATAAGGCTGTTATCTGACGCAAGGAGGAGGATACAGAAGAGGGAGAGATGGATCAGGGAGAATCAACAGTTTCTTGCTGACCCATCACGCCTCTTCAGTGATCCCCCTGTTTTTGTAAAAAATCCACCCAAGCCCAAGGAGGTAGAGACTTTTTGGAGAGAGGTGTACAAGATCCCGAAAACACTAGAGTTGAAAGAAGATACTGACAATATCATCCGCTTCAAGGAGCTTTGCGACAACCTCATAAAATCTGATGAGGAGTGCCCATCAGTCACTGCCGAAGAGGTGAAAAAAGCACTTAGAGGCACGAAGAACTTTTCCGGTGCTGGACCAGATTGTATCAAGAACTTTTGGTGGAAGAAGTTTACTTCTATCCACCAACATTTGGCCCGCATATTCACCTCATATTTAAAGTCGGAGACGCCCATTCCGCAGTGGCTGGTGTTAGGACGTACTATACTCCTACCGAAAAAAGGCAACTTGTCCAAACCGGAGAATTACAGGCCAATAACTTGTTTGAACACACTGTATAAGATCTTTACAGCTGTCCTAAACAACAGGATTGTTCGACGAATTGAGCCTGTGTGGCGAGAGATGTACGAACAACGAGGCTCGAAAAAAGGTGTAGCAGGCTGTCGAGAGAACCTGCTGATTGACAGGTGTGTTTGTAAAGACGCTACAGTCCATCAGCGCGTCCTTTCAATGGCCTGGATTGACTACCGGAAAGCTTTCGATTCAACCTCTCATAGACTTATCATCTCTCTGTTGGAAAGCTTGAAGGTACATCCACACATAGTGAGATGCATAGAGAGATTGATGCCTCTTTGGAAAACTAGATTTACAATCTCATCTAGGAATCATCGAGTGACGACGAACAAGGTCACCTTCCAGAGGGGCGTCTTTCAAGGGGATAGTACGAGCCCTTTACTTTTTTGCACCACACTTCTGCCTCTATCTCTCGCACTACGAAATTCTCCTGGATACCTCTGTGGCGACACTAATCAGCGTGAGCATAAGGTCACTCATGTATTTTATATGGATGACCTGAAGATCTATGCCGCTGGTAAAAGCAAACTTCAAACTGCTATAAATATCGTCAAGAACTACACAGGAGAGATTGGGATGGACTTTGGTTTGGAAAAGTGTGCCAAAATTCATTTGAAGAAAGGAAAGATTACTGGCGTTCCCAAGGACCCTGAACTTGTCGATATAAGTGTTATTAGACATCTTAACACTGGAGAGACCTATACATACCTGGGCGTGCCTCAAAGCCGCATTCAGGACGTAACATCAGTGAAGGAGTCTCTCCGAAGCAGATACAAGCATCTTCTTCGACAGATTTGGTCTTCCAATCTGTCGGCGTTGAACAAGGTATCTGCGACTAATATGCTTGCCGTCCCGGTCCTACTCTACTCGTTTGGGGTGGTTCAATGGACGAAGAACGAGCTTAAGGCCCTTGATGTCACCACGCGTAAGATCATGCATATGCGTAAAAGCTTGCATATCAATTCGTCAGTTCCGCGATTATACATTTCACGCCGTCAAGGCGGACGCGGACTTCTGAATCTCCAGTGTCTTCATAACCGAATTATTTTGAGTACAGCTTACATCGTTGCAAATGGCAGAGATCCTCTCCTAAAGATGGTCAGAAACCACGAGATGATTGGCGAAGGAGCGTTCCTTTACAAAGCCGCGGAGCAAGCTGCCGAGACCCTTGGCCTGAATTTTAATATCAGAAGTGAGGAAAGTGCATTACTCCATCTAGATGCTTCACGTCTAAAAGCCGAAGTGAAGAAAGCAGAGGTTGGAAAATTTCACCAAGAGCTACTCGACAAGCATATGCACGGAAACTTTCACAGAAATGTAGAAAAACAGTCCTTGTCGAAGGAGCAAACTTTTGCTTTCCTCAAATCATCAGGGCTCAATTCAGGTACAGAGGGCTTTATTTTCGCATGCCAGGACGGTGTCATCTCCACCTTAGCATACCGTCACCGCATTTTATGTCAAGAAGTTCCCAGTGATAGGTGCAGAGCGTGTCATGCACACGCTGAGTACCTAGAACACATACTATCGGGGTGTCCAACCCACGCAGGAACAACGTATATCTATAGACATAACGCGGCCCTAAGAGTACTTTATTACCACCTTTGTCGCTCTTATGGTGTTGGTCGCGACCCTGCCCTGCCGAACGCTCCAAAGGATATAGAGTCAATTGTCCGAAACGAGAAGTGCCAGATTTTCTGGAACTATGATTTTCGGGCAGCAGTCTCCGTTGCGCACTCGAGGCCTGACATTGTTCTCCAAGACTTCGAGAAACGAACTATATTCGTGATCGAATTCTCGGCTCCGTCCGAATACAATATCACTGCAAAGGAGAAAGAAAAAGAGGAGAGGTATCAAGACCTTAAAAGAGAGCTGCAACGACTGTACCCAAAATATTCGGTACGAGTAATTGTCCTTGTGATAGGTGCTCTCGGAGGTGCTAAACTATCACTGGTTCATAACCTCAAAGCCATACCCGCGTGCCAAAAATATGCCAAGGCACTTGCGAGATGGATGCAGAAAGCTGTCATCCTTGGGTCGCTTCGTGTCCTCAAGACACACGAGGGTTTCGCCGGCCTGTCGTTGTGATTTCGTCGTGCCCTGTGACCACCCATCTCACGGATGTGAGACGTGGCCATAGGTGTATTTTACCGCGGTTCCACTGGGGGCTATTGACATCTTTTTTTTTTTTAGATGGCAGTTGCTCTTAGTGGTACCCTGCGGTGGTTGTTTAACTTTATTTTATATATATATTTGTGTATGCTTTGACGACGCTCGCTGGCTACAGTCTAGTTTGTTTACGAATCCTATATTAACACCTATACGCATATATAAAACTATCTTATATCTATAAATCGCACGCATTACGCTGAGACTTATGATTCTTTCTGCCCTTATATACTAACCAGAGAAACGTATCGCTACTTGTGAGAAACTAATAGTGCTGGGTCAAACATTTCAGGTGCCCCGGACTTTATTATATATTTATATTGATCATTTATATGCATATAAAATATAATTAAATGAATAAACTATTAACTTGACGAACATTTACATGAAAAATTTGGTTACAGAAACTTAAGAACTGAATTGAAAGATTGCTTGAGAATTAATTCAAAATTTCAAACACAAAATTAAAAGCAGCGCAATAAGGAAGTGAATTCAGGCAGCGACTTTTTTTTTGAAAATTTAAAAGTAATTATCAGCTCATTTGAGACATTAGCACAGAAGTTTATAGTATTATTGAGTATATTTTGTGAGTATTTTATATGTTGAAACATATCAATACAAATATTACAAAATATTATCTTTAGAATTATCTCAGGGCGTCTACTCAAATTCTATAAAAAAATTTTCTGACAATCCCAGTTTTTTCCAGGTATCTATAGATTTTTTCAAGGTATAATTTTCCTGAATGAGGAGCCACTCAAGTATTAAGTATCGTAATTTTTATAGCAATTGTAATCCTACATCCCTTCAAAGTACCACATAATACCTAAAAAAAAGCCCTATCGTTAAGCATATCTGTGGATGGTTAAATTGTAATTACTTGAGTTTATTAAAAGTTTTATTAGTTTTAGTTTAGTTTTATTAAAATTTTTATATATAAAATCAAATAATTATGTTCCTTAATTTATGAAAGTAACTTTATAGAAGGACAAGAGCTTTTTTAATGGTACAAGCTTTTAGAAAAATTATAATAACTACAAAAAAAATCAAACTTTTAACGAAAAATGCCTTTGACATATTGGATTCTTTATTTTTTTAAAATTATTTTCATAGTAATTTAAAATTCGAAGCATTCTGAACTTATAACTTACGGGGTGGCCGCTGGACCGAAAACCAAGAAATAACCAGGAATTTTTTGAAACCGGGAAAAACCGACAAATGACAGTGAATTTATTTTTTCACATGGAATTTTGCAAATTCTTAGAATAACCATTTATGAAATTACTTGGAATATCACAAATACCATATCACATGATATAATTCAATTAAAAAAAAGTTCGATTTCAACTTTTCTTGAATATTAAGTTCAGTTGTTGTTAACTGTTTCAATTACTGCATCATTCAGTTTATAACGCTTAATTCTAAAATCTTTTACTTTACAATTTTTTCATTTCATGTCTTCATTTTTAAACGGAAATTTTTAATTGAAAGTATTTAAAAATTCAGTTTTGAAGGCTTTAAGAATAAAAAATGAAAAGCGTAAGAAATTCAAAATTGTTTATGAAAATGTTTTAAGTTGATCAATTGTAAATATAAATTAATTAATGATTTTTTAAATTGAACTGTAGTTCGAGTGTTAAAAATTGTACAATAATTATTTCACAATACGATTCTAAGTCTGTACAAAATAAAAAAATTTACAAATTTTAACGTTAAAAATTAAACTTCTTTTATACGAAAGCCACAACAATTAGACAAATTGAAATGTCTGATTGAAACTTCATAAATTATTTTCAATGTGAAAATTTAAAATTAATATATTCATAATCACACACTTTTATTCAATTTGGAATCCTATCCAAATATTGTCTCAGTCTGAAATATTCAATTTTTAAACCATTCAGTTGGACATTTTTCAATCCCAAAAATTGCAAAAGGACAAATTATAAATGAAATATTCAAAACCAAAGAATTTTAAACTGAATTGTTTGAAACAGGAAGCCTTGAATGGCAAAATTTAAACTTTTAACGTTACAATTTTTATTCTAATGTTAAATAACAATTCAAAATTATGAAATTGAAACTACCAAAATCAATATAAACAAATAAATTTTGGTATTTAGTTTTTTCCCAAATCCAAGAGGAACTTTTTTGGTTTCAAATTTGTATTAAGTGGAAGAATGGGAAGTATTGTATTTTTAACATTTTTATCAAGCTTGAAATGAGGAAATTGTAATTTTTGTTAAATTGGCAGTACATTTTATATTTTTAAGGTTTTTATTGAGTTAGAAGGGATACAATGTTTAATAAAATGGAAGAGGCGGTTTTTTCTTTTCAAGATTTTTATTGTGTTTGAGGAAAGATTTTTTTTAATAGGAGGATAATTTAACAAATACATTTTTATTGAGTATGAGGGGATGAAATTTAGATTTTCTATTTATTCTGGATTAAAAGAGGGACATTTTGTTATTTGTATGATTCTTAAAGAACTGGGAGGAAATTTGTGTTTTCAAGTTTTTCTAAATAGGAAGAGAAACTTTTTGGTTTTGAACGTTTTTATTGAGTTAGGAGAGGGACATGTTTCATTTTTCAACATTTTAATTAATGAGAATTGAAATGGACGATTAGTTTTAATTTAGAGCATTTAAAACGATAGCGTGGATTGATATTTTTTAACCAGAAATCTTTGAACTGTTCAATTTATAAAAGTGTAAAAAATTAAGTTTCGCAGTTTTTTATTGATAATTTCCGAATTAAAATTTGTTTAAGCTTCAATGCATACTCGGCTACAGACGGAACAGCTCGGAAACTTTCGGGCGTTTTTAGTATAGTCTTTTAGAATTCTCGCAAATCCCGGTTGCAGATATTACTAGCGGCTCTCATTTCAATACGCATTCATATTTGAGAATACTAGAATTTCGTACATTTCTTATAACTTATGTTACCTAAAATATTTACTATTGACAATATTTTTTAGAAAACTTGTTATTGACCATTATCACTTTTTCACACTCACAATTTGAAACAGTAAATAAGACTTTTTCTAAACGTAAATACTAATTTTTGCTCGCCCAAGTTTATAATAATACATACAGAAATACCACCATCTCTTATTATAGTAGGAATCTTTATAACAGTACCTCGATTATCCCCAAATTCTTACATTTTATTTTAATTATATAGGTGCAGTGTGTACCAAATATTGATATCGAAAGTCTCTCCGTGTATAGATTACCCAAAATTCATTTTTAAAAATTCCTATAAATTTCCGGAAATTTATGAAAAATTGAGGTAATTTATGGTAATTTTACAGGTAAATATGGTAACTTCACATGAAATACCCAAAATTCATTTTCAAAAATTTCCGGAAATTTATGAAAAATTTCGGTCATTTATGGTAATTTTACAGGTACATATGTTAACTTACCCAACATTCATTTTCAAAAATTTCCATAAATTTTCGGAAATTTATGAAAAATTCCGGTAATTTATGGTAATTTTACAGTTAAATATGGTAACTTACCATGGAATACCCAAAATTCAGTTTTACAAATTTCCATGAATTTCCGGAAATTCATGAAAAATTCCGGTAATTTATGGTAATTTTACAGGTATATATGGTAACTTTCCATAAATAACCGCAAAACTCTATTATCTGCAACCAAAATTTCCTCTCAGTTTTTACCGTGAGTCACTTTCCAGTCCCTAGGGAGTAAAAAGTAGAGCTTTAGCCCCGCTTCATAAGCGTCGATAAGGGCTGAAATCATGCATGTGTCATAAAAATGAAATTATAATTTAAGAGTCACATGCCGAGACGTGACGACAACAATATGTCTCCATCGTGTTCCATGAGCGAGAACACTCATTTTAATTCAAAATTGACATGTTACAAAGGAGATAATTAATTTTTGTGTAACACGAATATGAGGTCATCTAGTAACTACGCCGGACATGTGCAGGGAGAATAACTCAACTGAATGTTCAAATGGTGTATTTTCACCCCGACTTCTCTCTGCTCACTCGAGGAAGCTCAGGTGGAGGTTACTCTCGTAAAGAGGAATGGGAAGTGGAAAGTTATGGTGGCTAGCTCGCATCTATGTTTGAAAGTGTTTCGACAAAAATTCTCAAAATATCCCCTTGCTGCACAGGTCGGTATCCTGCTACATTATCAATTTGAGGAAATTTTTGGGGCCTTCGCCACCCTTGACTGATGAAAAAGTTTTTAAAAACATGAAAAACAGCGTCATTTTTTACATTTATAGGAAACAAATATATTGAAATAAAATTAATGTAACAGAACTTTCACGTGATAGGCCTAAATCGCTATCTGTTTGCAAAAAAGAGTTGCCGGGACGCTGCCGCGATAGGGCTGAATCTCACGAGGGGTCACGAGGCCTCAGGCAGTGGTAGTCGTATTCTGCTACACTTAGCGTGTTGATCGTTCTTTTGAATTGAAGTAGTCAGTAGTTCTGGTCCAGGTGCTCTCTTTTTTTATTCAAGTAGTCTCCCTCGACACTTTTCAAGGCCTTCTCTTCACCACCGGGCTCATCGCCTCCGCATTTACTTCATCGGTCATCAGCACCCTGCGTAATAATTCCTTTAAATCTCCCACTTCGCTTTCACCTCTCCAGCTTTCCTGCCCTTGGTATTAAGCAACCTTATCGAGGTTCAAGAACGCAAGGTTATGTTAACGTGTTTTTATTGGAGTGTTACCAATCTAACTAAGTAGTCGCAAGTAATGGTATAGGGGTGTTACCGAAGGAGGAAAACGCTTAAACCTGAGGTGTAAACTAATGCACTAAAGTATTGAATATACAATGTAATGGCATCTAAAAACGGTGTCTCTGGAATATCGGGTCGCCTTGCAGAGTAAAATTGCCATATCTCTACAAGTTGTGTTCTGCAGGGATAAATCTAATATTTCTCTTGCTACTAATTAGAACAAAATGATTTATTTTTCAAATCAATAGCAAAACTTTTAGAAAAAGTTGGCAATGACCCCTTCGGAAAAGTTATCTGCTGATAGCGGGAGGTCAACCTTATCGGTAAAACCAAGAACAGCTAAATTATCTGGAGCTGCTAGGAAGAGGTTGAGACGCCAACTGATACATCAGTCAGACGCAACAATCAGTCAAATGGAGACTCCAAAGAGGCCCTATTATGATGACAGCACTCCATATGGTCAAGATAATTAAAGAGGCATTGGGAAGAAGATCAACAGAAAAGTTTTCTTGAGGTTTGAATTTTGCCGCTTTAAGAATAATGCTTTTATCGTCACCTGTTCAGACAAGGTGTTGCGATCATCTTTCTTCCAGACTGTATTTTATCCCGGTTAACCTCCTTTATATTGAATGAGCGGCTGCTATCTTAAGCAGAGGTTTGATAGCGCAACAAACAGCTTTTACCTTGATAAAAGAACCTTGTTTATACAAAGCGAGTGTAACAAGGGAGGGGGTGGGAAGTTGGAGGCTGAGAGGGAAAGGTATTTTAGAATGAATGGACTGCAGATGGATGAAGTGAGAAGGATGCACGAGGAAGGAAGGAAGGTTTATGACGTGGTTAAGCAAAACGGCATGGAGAGAGAGAAGACAGAAGGGGAAGAGAGAATAAGAGAGTCAAGATTCAACGGGAACTATGTGTGGATTATGCCAAGTGCAAGAGCGCAATATTTATGTGCGAAAGGAGAGAAAGTAAGTCAGGAGCTTATAGCGAGGATGAGGTGTGGGTGCATGGAGGGCTTCAATAGGTTCTGGCTCTCGCGAGAGAAGAGGATGTGTGAACTGTGTAGAAAGGGGGATGCAAGAGTGGAGCACTGGTTGGAGGAGTGCGTGGAGGTGGAAAGAAGTGAGATAAGCATGGAGGTATTGTTGCATGAAAAGGGGGAAAAAAGGGCAGTAGCATGGGTGAAGGGAGTGTTGGGTAAGATGGAGATGAAGAGAAGGAAGGAGGAAGAGGAGTGGAGAAGGAAAGATTGTAAATAGGAGAGAAAGTAGATATAAGTAACATGTAAATATTGTAAATAGTAGATAAGTAGTAGGTATTAGAGCGATAACAGAGGTTGGCAAGCGAGGCAATGCGAAAAAGTAGGGATATGCGAGCGAGGCGAAGCGAGGAAGGCAAGGCGATACGAGCGTGCGGCTTAGAGATAAGGAATGGAAGGATGTTAGTTTTTAAGGGTTAGTTTTAAGAAAATTCTGTAAAAAATGGATGTGTAAGCAAGTCAATTTTTTAAGGCCAGCAGGCTGAAAAATAAACGTTTATCTATCTACAAAGCGAGTGTAGAGGCTTGAGTAAGAAGAACAGTTCAACCATTCCGTATATTTGCGTATAAAAAACTAGGGCAGCACTTCATGTGATAGCTAATATTAAATTTTGTGTATTATCAAGTTTTTGTTATAGAGACCTATTGTCAATAAAGATCAAGCACCATTGAGGAGGCAGGCGCCAATATAGATTGATTTGTTCAGCGTACCTACAATTCGACGCCGACGATCACCGCGATCTGAGGAATAGAGAAATCTGGTAGATAACTGCTTCGTTAAAAGAGGGACATTGCTCATCGTGTGCCATGCTAACGCACATGATTCAAGATAGGGTAGTAAGGAAACCAACCAAAGGCGGGATTTTTTATTAAATTAGCTTTTGACTACTGATTTAAATTTACTGAATTTATAGTGTGTTCAATAAGTATTAGCGAACTGCTCAAGGGATAGCGCGTAACGTCAGATACGTCCCTAATGGATCATAGACAGATATGCCCTTCCCTGACAGCCGATAGACCTGACTCTCAAAGATATGGGAACCCTGAACCAACTGACTGTTATACTTACAGGGAAGATCTCAGCAGTTTAGATGGTGCTAAAAGAATGGGAATTGGAACTTGTACAGGGCACCCTTAACAAGGTACGATATTGGGAAACACAGTGCCGTAAGGGACTCGTGGAGTAGGTCATTCCTCTCAGGAAGACTAACTTATGGAGTCAGAATGGAAGATTGGAAAGTAGCTAGCCGCATTGTCACTTATTTCAAAATTATGTGGGTACTTAAACAATTGAGACATTAAAAGCTGTAGGATATGATAACAGATTTCTAGAATTAATTCAAAATGGATTGCACTCCTTGGTACGTCCACTGTACTACATCTTTCGGGCATGCTTAGGAATGGGGTACACCCAAGTGGTATGAGGGAAAATTAAAAACAAAATTTGGTGAGGATACCTACTACGAGGCAAAATCGTTTAGACCAATCAGCTTGACTTCCTTAATCCAGTAAATGATAGAAGAATTAGTGGACCTTCACATAAAAGAGGAAATCCTAATAGAAAAAAAACTATACATAGGAATCAATTTTCCTCTTAAAAACGCGGATCCATTGTAAACGGTCTCTATGCGTCTAGCTCCCACATTATTACCACTATGCAGGAAGATAAAGAGGCAATTGCAGAGTAAGAAACTCATAACGGTACATACCTCACTACATGGGAATGAAGTGAAGGCCAAAGTTTTCAGAGGATGCCCATGTAGAGAGGTTCTTTCATTGAGCCAGTGAGCATTTACTTCTTTGAGCTTGCGTCGTTTTTTTTTCAAGAAATTTAATCTTTATATTTTGAATGTTATTTTTCATGATTAAAAAAAAAAAATACGCATTCAATGGAAAACATTATAATTAACAAATTTGTATCTCTTTTATGAGTGAGCAACCTTTGCATATTTATTTTTCTCGTAGTTAGTGTTGAGACGGTTCAACTCGTCATGCGTCAGCGGATAAAAGAAAACAAATATATATGTCAGGTGACTAGCGAAAAATCGATAAATCCGCGCCGTCAGCTGTTTGCGATGAGAATAAAAGTGACAGCGATAAGAAATATGAGGACAAGAACACGCAATTCATGTTAACAGATTTTGGTCAGTAAGGCAAGCGGGAAAATCGATAAACTTGTGCGCAACCCGACCCCCAAGAGTAGGGAGACAAGAGGGACCGAAAATACAGGGGACCACTCGAGCGATACGGCGCGAATGAAAGACACTTGCGATTCAACTCAGCTGGAGAACGGAGTTCTCCGAACACCTACCCAGATTAGCTGGAAACGCACCAACTTTACGCTTGCGAATACGATAACCGTGCTACACTCTTATAGGCAGTAATATCCAGGAGGGTAAAACCAGGTTTTTAATTGAATCACATCATATTGCTTGCTCTTTATTGGCTCTCATTGCAAAATAAATTTAAATTCTGACTCACCTAACTTCATATTGGCGTAAATTCACTTACAGCTTGCCGCAGCCAAGAACTTCTATTAACCGGAATCAGACCCGGAAATTGACGACCAATGCTCCCTAAGGCGGGAAGTAAGTGAATTGGGCTCCATCCTGGAGTTGAGTACGATCAAAACATGCAGAATTTATCACTGAAATTTGACACTTGGCAATCATGGCGGACTTCTTAACCAGGCTAAGTAAGACCTGGAAACTAGACCGCCTGATGCCCGAAGTTCTTAAATCCAACTGGATAAAAACGGTATAAAGGGATCAACCAAGTCAAAATTCAATTAGATCTTTTAAAACTCTAGTTTAGCATCTTCGTGAGTCCTGAGCTCACGCGTATTCTAAAATCAAAATTAAGGACTAGGCAAATCAAACTAATTTCTAATTCCTCACTGCACACAAATGGATTAGAATGATGCTTAATTTAGAATGTGATAG
Source organism: Andricus quercusramuli (assembly GCA_932178445.1). Classification (NCBI taxonomy): domain Eukaryota; kingdom Metazoa; phylum Arthropoda; class Insecta; order Hymenoptera; family Cynipidae; genus Andricus; species Andricus quercusramuli. The sequence goes on along the minus strand of CAKNXH010054940.1, from coordinate 26,909 downwards.
AGATCAGGGCAAAAAATAAAGTCAAAGAGAAAAACTCCTGGATATTCATGGAGGAAAAACATTTGTTATAATAAGGTTTACAGGTCATCGCGTAAATTTGCTAAGGAAAAAAGAAAACAAGTAGCCGAGAAAATCTAACGAACTAGCGTACGCAATTCCAGTTCGCGCTGGAGTGAACCCACCGCTTCGACGATTTTTTAATAAAATGTTGATTAATTTCTGGATAGAAAATATGGATATTAACGGGGTTGCATTGAATTATATTGAATGTTTGGCGTTTGTTCAAATTAGATCAGAAGAAAATTTCATCTCAAAAGTTATCCAGTGAACAGACGACAACGACAGACAAGCAGACACCATCGTATAACATGTGTACACCAGGGACGTTTTCTCATTCTGGCCTTGAAATACCTTTTTTGAAACCGGCCCAAGACTGATTTATTTATTTTTGCATGGCTAGTTAGTTCAAGTCATTTTGTTAATGAAATTCGCTTCTGTATTGGTATTGTCAAAATCAGGGGTTCGTAGCCTCATTATTTACAATTTCTTCCTATCTTTTATAAATTATTGATTCATAATTTTCTAATTTTTTTTTAATTGATTTATTGAAAAAATGATTTGTATCATGAATAAAGGAAGACAAAATAGATGAGTTGTGAAAAAAATTCTTATTGTTCTAGTTTTGAGCAATAACTTCTAGATAACGTATCATAATCTCGGATGTATGACTTAGCCAATTTGAAAGTCGAAAATATTTTTACTTATTAACTGAATAAATTTAAAAGTGTTTCTTAATCTTTTCCTCGAATTTCTAAACCTTTCAATATACGAGAACATTTTGTGCCTGACTTTAGCAAATTAGAAATAGTGCATAACAACTTGAAAGGCAATGATAAAAATCAATATATTTTTTATGAATCCATGCTTCCTTGAATAACTGCAATTTTCTATGGAGAACTAGAAAAATGTACAAACTATATACAGCCTTGAATAAATTTACATATTTCTACCAAGCAATTAGTTGCTTTTTCAATATTGACTTAGGAAATATCTTGTATAATCGAATAAGCAATTTTTTACTAATCTTTAGTAGCCCACTTTTCGCTGAACGGATCTGTAAAATTTTACCAATGATTAGTTAAATTTTACCCATTTTGATTTAGAGAGACCTCAAAGTATCTCTTACATAATGAAGAAAGGTATACAATTAAAATAACATCCTTTAGGTACACAATTTCGTATGTATCAAGCTGATGCCTGTTCCTGGCAAATAACGTTTACCAAGGTTGCTGAATAATTAAAATTTTGTATGGAAAATAAGGAAAATATGCAACCGAAAAAAAGTTTGAAAATATAAAACAGAACCATTGTAATTTGAGGAATCTGAAACACTTTGATATTTCTCATCCTTGTTCAAACAAAGGCAATGTCTTTAAACTCAGGCAGGTTACTTCATGCTTAGAATGTCATAATATGACCTTCTTTGTTCAAAAAAGAAGAGAATGCAACACCATAAAGTTATTTTTTCAAGCTTTTCTACTTGTCACGTTTTCCCTTTTGATAAACTTTTTCTTTTAATTATTACATACAGTTCTAAGTAAATTTATTCATTTGCACCAATCAATTAGTTTGATTCCACCATTGAATTGGCAAATATCTAAACTGATCGAATTTTCAATTTTCTGCTCACCTTTTGTGGCTCGCTTTTCGCTAATCGAATTTGGAAAATTTCACTAGTAATTACTTTAATTTTACCAATTTTGACAGGTTCATTCAACTAGCGCCTCCACAATCGAATTTCGGCCTGTTTCATATCTCAGGATTTTTGGCTTTTTTGGGCTTTCTAATGCACCAGTTAAAATTTTTGAGCTTCTTTACTTAAAAAAAGAACAATGTTTTTTCTGAAAGTGCAAGCTTTCATTAACCTAGCAGCTACACTATCTAAAATCATAAAACAATAAAAACTCAATTCCACCAGCATTTTAGGCTTTTTTGGGCTCTTAAATTCCGCAAAAAATTTCCCCAAAGCAACGCTCAAGTTCCAAAATCAACAGCCTTAATTAAATTTGAACTTTTCAAAAATGAAATCACGCCGTATTTTCGGGCTTTTTGAGCTCCTCAAAAATACCAAATCCAATTATCGGTTGTAAGAAAATCTATATGTATAAATCAGGCAAAAAACTTTCTTGAATAAAATGTTATTGCAACTTGCGTCGTTTTACCGAAGAGTAAATGTTGTTATTGTTAATGTTTCTTTATAACAAAAGCTCATAACAAATTTGAAGATCCTTTTTGGTTAAAAAACTTGTTTCTTTCCCTTTTTTCTCGCCTCTTGTCATTCTTTCAAAAATTTGATTTTTTATCTTATTTTTTACGATTAAAAGAAAATCTATCCATCCGTTCAAGAAATTATAAATAACGAATTTGTGGACCCTTTTGTATGAACAACTTTTGTCCATTCACTTTTTTCATAGCTTGTATCGTTTGTCTAAAAATTTTATTCTTTTATCGTTAATTTTATTTTTTACGATCGAAACTAAAATTACGCGTTTCGTCCATTTGACAGCGTTTAACTTAATGTAGAAAACTTCGCAATTTGGACAAAATCAAGTGCGAAGCACGAGCTATAACATGATGAGAATAATTTCGTCGAAGCCAAAGGAGCTTTATCAAAAGAGAATTCACAATCGCCAAATGACAGCTGTCGATCTTTTGAACTCTAATTTTAAAATGGCTGTGCACAAATGTGGAGGAAGTAAAAAGACCGAACGCAGCGCGAGGTAAATACATCATCAAGCTTGGAGCGCGAGATCCAAGAGACGCGCGTCCTAGGCGCGCTCAAACTTGCGAGTGAAGCGACCTGCGCGCGTTCTATTGTGAGTTGGTTGCCTTAAAATGTTCATTTTCATTTTCGTTTTTTTTTTTTTTTTTTTTTTTGGGG
>CAKNXH010054940.1:0-23868 GCA_932178445.1 Andricus quercusramuli | reverse complement strand
GGGGGGGGGGTTTGAAAATGCTATCACTTTTACTTTGTGCCACAGATTAATAAATTGATTTCTAAAAATGTATTTATCAGTCAAGCACGAGGAGAATAAGTATATTGACTTGCATGTTCGAGGAAGTATATTTGAGTTTTTGAGGTTTATGACTCTCTGAATCAAAATTGGTAAGATTTAGCTAATAAGTAGTGAAATTTTCCAGATTCGATTACTGAAAAGTGAGCCACTAAAGCTGGCTAGAAAATTACTAATTCGCGTAGTCCAGATAATCCCGTTTTCCAGTGGCGGATTTAACAGGTGTGCAAAAGCGCGCTTGCCCCCCCCCCCCCCCCCCCGACGAAAGGCTAGGGGGCCCCCAAAGCCATAGCTCCAGGGCCCCCACCAATGCAGAAACAATTACACATTTTTCGCCACTGCAGTCAACTGACCATCACTTTCGAAAGTTGGGGGGGGGGGGGGCCTAAAGAGATTTTGCCCACTGAGCCTTTTTCCTTAAATCCGCCACTGCGTTTTCAATAACTTGGTAAAAATAAAATCCTTCAGAAATGTATCTAATAATTTGAAAGAAGTTATTAGCATGAAAAACGGAAAAAATAGAAAAGTTTGATAAAACGACGCGATGCTATCACATTTTTATGTCTATTTAAACAAGAAGAAGGTCATACCGTGACATTGATAACGAGACCTAACGAGTCTAATAACGAGTCTCATAACGAGTCTGTTTCCATTTTAAAAATAATGCCTTCTGACTTTTTGAACGAAGTTAAGAAAAATAACAATTTTTTACTATCTTAAAGATATAATGGATCAATATGGATCAATATGGCTCGATACATTACTCATGCATATTTAGTATCCCCAAGCACTACTGTTCAAGGGAATGAGTATGGAATTGAGCCACCAAGGATGAGTAGAAAATTAATAATCCGATTAGTTGAGATAGTTCCTAATTTTGTAGTGGAAAGCCACTAATTGCTTGACACAAATGAATAAATTTACTTGGGACTGTATGTAATAATCAAAGAAGTTTATGAGAATGGAAAACGTTGAAAATAGAAATGTTTAATAAAATAACACAATTGTGTAGTATTATTAACACTGTTGAAACAGAAGGTACGAAAAACAGTTAATTAACAAAAGTTTTTCACCCAGAAAAGATCTATAAAATTTGTTATTAATTATTTTTTGATAGGATGCGTATTTTTTGTTTGAATTTTAAAAATTATCATTGAAAACAAAACAAATTTAGTTTTTGGAAAAACGAGACAGGAGGCATAAAATGTCAATTAACGAAATTGTTTTCTTTTATACTGCATGTTATGATGAATTGTAATAATATCAATTTATTGGAATGATACATTAGTCAGGGTAGCTGAGAATAAAAATTAGTGAAAAATAAGGGAGAAATATTGAAGTAATCCTAAAAAATAAAATCTGTACATTATTTTCCAATATCTGAATAAGCAATCCCAGCCCGATCTACATAAATAAATATAATATATGTTTGTAAAAATTCTATCTTCTGGCAGAAAATTCATATTTTTGGGTGAAGATTCAAATATCTGGTTAAACATTATTTTCTTTAAGACTCATCATTTCAGCTGAACAAAAATTTCCTTAGTTGAAAATCAAACTATTTTGTTGAAAATTGTCCTCTTTTGGTTGAAAATTAATTTTGTTACCTGAATGTTTAACTGTTCCATTTTCGCTAAAATTTATGCTTTTTTAGTGGACCATTCATTCTTTTAATTGAAAATGTAACTAATCCAATTTTGCTGGAAATTCATGTTTTTTTTCCAAATTGACTCTTTTGACTGAAAATGTAACCATTCCGTTCTTGTTAGAGGAATTCAGTAATTGTTTTAATTAAAGAAATGAATTTTTGTCCAAAAAGTTGTATTTAAAAAGTTGAAAATTCAACTGAAGATTCCTCAATTTAGTTGAAACTTCATTTCTTAGTTGCAAATTAACTTGATTGGCAAAAAATCAACATACTTTGCTAGAAAAATTTCTTTTTTTTAGTAAAAATATTACTAATTTTTTTTCGTTGAAAATTGTACTGTTTGTTGAAAATTAATTTCCTTAGTTGAAGATTCATCATTGTAGTTGAAAATTCGTTTTTAACTTTGAATTTAACTGTTCCATTGTTTGTTAAAATGTATCTTTTTTCGTTGAAAAGAAAGCAGTTGTTTGCACATTTTCGAAAAGTTCTGAATTATGCAGAAAGTTATAATAAACATTATTATATTAAATATCATAATAATTACATTCATCGAATAATTTAAAGTGGCAAGAAATTATAATACATGAAAGTAGGCCATAAGAAATAATATCACATCGTTTTCTAAAAATATGATGTTGTTTTCAAATATGTGGTGTGTATACACGAAAATGTGTTATCACCGAAACTGAATTACCTTGCATCAAGAGAATATGGAACAAACAGTTTCCGTTTGAATATTTCTTCTAATGGAATAAATAAAAAATCAAACATAAAATGATAAATCGAATAAAAAATATTTTCATTAAATAAATATAATATTCATTACTGATTATTTTTTGTTTCATAATGAAACAGTTCTTTAAGTTTGCATAAATTCAGGAGTTGGATAATTCGAAAATTCGCACGTGACCGCAATTTTATTTACAGAATAATTATATTTCGATCAAGAAAATGTTTGAAACAAAAAATGTCGGAAATTATAAAATTGTTGAAATATAATAATTCCTGAAAAATGAAATTCGCGACAGAAAATTGCCCAATTATAAACCATTCGAAAGTGATAAGTTTCAAACTTAAAGTAAAAATAATTTTATTTCAATTTCTCATTTCAAGCTTTTTTTTTAAATGTGCATAGCAGTTTTTTCAAATTATTGCTCTTGTGATAAAATCTTGTTTTCGAACTGTCCTTCTGCATTGAGAAATATTATTTATATTATCGTATAATTCCAAATTTAAACAATAATTTTGCAAAAATACATTCAAGATCCAGAAATTTTCATTGCAACAAGAAACAATTTCTTTGAACCAAAGACTTTTGACTAAATTCAATTTTTTCGATTTATAAAAATAAAAGTACCAGTTTAATAGAAAAATTCTTCGTCCAAATTAGGTATAAGAATTCGCTTTTGACATTTTTTTTATACGCCGCGCTCTTGTTTTAATAATAAAAAAAAGACAAAGAAAATACGCCCGTTTCAATATCAATGCTTATTATGAATTGTAATAATATAAATTTATTGAAATGATGCATTTTCTAAGGTAGCTGCGAATAAAGATAATTGCCAAATACGGTGAGCCAAATACAAAAGAGTAAAATCACAATAAGTTGACGCAGCATTTAGTTTATGTTTTGGCACTGGCTAACATTAAGGAATTTTTTGTTGTTGAATTTTGTAGAAAACTTGTCTGTTAAAATATTCACTGGTAAATTCTGTGGCAAATTTCTCTCTGGAAAATTTTATTGTGGAATTTTCAACTGAAAGATCAATTTCCTACAAAAAAGAGGCAAATTTTCAACTACATACATGAGTTCTTCACAAAATAGTTCAATTTGCAACTGAAAAAGAATAGATACACTCCAAATAAAAGGAAAACAAATAGTTGAAAATTTCAGCAAAAAACGCAACTTTCTAGCATTATTTAAATTTAATATTATTAACAATGATAATGAATTATTTGAACAATTGGTTTTGTTAACATTAACTAGGTATTACCTTACATTAATTGAAACCGTAAAAAAATCATAATTAGCGCCAAAAACTGGCAAAACCCATTTTTTCACTTATGGGTTTTTGGGGACCCTATAAAACAGACTTATTGAGATGATAATTAAAGAGTAATATTTCATGTTCATTCTATAGGTAATTGGGAAGAGAATGAATTTTTAACAAAATAGTTAGATCGTCAAATAAGAAGATGAATTTTCAACCCACAAAGACACGTTTTTTTACAAAAAATGTGAATTTTCTACCGAGTAGTTGAATTTTTACCTTATAAGAGATGCATTTAGAACCAAAAATGCAATACACGGAGCGACCGCATCAAGAGCTGCCAACGCACTGACCGCTCGATAATTCACACGAGCCGCTCGTGCTAATGGCAACAGCAGCGCGAGCTCGGTAAGTGTTGTGCTTAGCCCGGCCTGTTCTTGGGACTGGCAATGATCTCTGGTGTTAATTTTCAATAGCGCGTGATGCCAACTAACTCTAACGTTTAGTGACAACCGCTTATGTCGCTCGACTCATTCGCCGCATTACCAAATGCTGAAAGTACTAAGGGAAAGCGTGTCATGATCAAATGTACTTTGCGAGCTTGATAACTTGGGTAATCTTTCTAGACGATTCATACATGGTGAAGCAACAGTTTAAAAAATGATAAAGAAATCAGTAAGTTCAGTGAGATTACCTAATAGTAAAATATGTAATAAATTTACTTTTTTTGTGTTCTCAGATAATTTTAATTTTCGCAATACAATTTGAAGAAAATATTTTTGAAGCAAACTTTCGAAGTAGAATTTTCATCAGAATCATTTCAGTCAATGAAATAGGCACAACTTGGAGAAGATATTTTTGAACAGAACTTTCAAAGTAGAATTTTTATCAGAATTTTCGAAAAAAATTAAAATTAGAAGTTTCTCAAGCAAAGGGTAAGATTTGAACGTTGGGAATAAAATTTTGTTAGTAGAACTGTTAATAATTTCATTTATTTTTAATGTTCCAAAATTAATTATTAGAATTTCTAAAAATATATAATACCTATAAATTTTTGTTTAGATCATCGGATTTCTAAATTGAGACTAAAATGATTATATTGGAACGAGAACAGTAAATCACTTGCTAACCGATCTTAGCCACACGTTTATTGATTAAGATTAAACTGCACGAATATAATCAATCATGACGTGCATGCAAGTTAGTTCTTCTCGATCAGCATAGTGAAGTTTGAAAAAAAATTAAAGTTGTTGTGGCGAATGAGCCGAGAGACCAGCGCGGTCGTCACTAAACCTTAGAGCTATTTGACGCCACGCGCTATTGAACATTAACACGAGAGATTGTTGCCATTCCCAAAAACGGACCGGGTCAATCGCAACGCTTACTAAGCTCGCGCTGCTGTTGCCATTAACACGAGCGGCTCGCGTGGATTAGCGAGCGAGCAGTGTGTTGGCAACTGTGGCTAGTGCTATGAAATTTGTTTTCATTTTAACACTAATCGCTCGTGCCAGAGTTTCTCCGTGTAGTTAAATGTTGAGATGAAAAAATTAATTTTTAATTACAAAAAATAACTTAATTCTCGACCAAAGAGAAGAATCTTTAAACAGAGGATTTAAAAAAAAAGTATTTTTAACAAAATACATGAATTTTAAACAAAATTGTACAATTTTGAAATTATGAATCTTGAACAAAGAATCATATTCATAACCAAAAAGTAAACTTTTTAACCTAGAGAGATAAATTATGAAACAAAAATATGAGATAAATTTTCAACGGAAAAAAAAAAGGATTTTGAATTTTTTCAATTTAAGGAAGTAAGGCGGATATTTCACAAAATTGTTAAATCGAATTAGATGAATTTTTAGCAAAGTTAATTGTCTACAAAAAAAGTATTTCAAACGAAAAAAGTTAACTTTCTGAGCTGAAATGTCATATTTATTGTAGAAACAATTGATTTTCAAACCGAAAGATATGAATTTTCAACAAGAAAGATAATTTGAAATCGAGACTATGAATTTTCTATGAAACTTTTGAATTTCCATCCAAAAGATCAATATTTAATAAAAAAAAGACAAATTTCCAATGAAATAGTCACATCCTTAACCAAAAAGATGCATTTTCAATAGCTAAGTTTGCTTTTTTTTACACAAAAAGACGAATTTTCACCAAAATATGTACATAAATTTTCTACGAAATAGATGAATGTCAAACTTATAAGAATACATTTTCAACAAAAAGTGCAATAGTAAATTTTCTTTGGTTGAGCAAATTTTGCCTATTTATTTTTTTCTCAGCTAGTGTTCTTTGTCCAAAAATTCAATTTCTTTTTTAATATTTTTTTTACGAATGGAACAGAAACTACGCGTCCTATAAAAAAATGATGAACGACAAATTGATAGATCTCTTTGGATGGATCATTTTTGTACAATCACTTTTTTTCGTATCTTGCATAGCTTGATAGGGAAATGGAATTTTTTATTTATGTAATATTTTCTGTGGGCTCAAAATTTGAATTTTAGATTTTTCAAGAAAATTCAACAAGTTGCTATGTTAATTTTGTAGGGCTTTCACAAAGCAACATTTTTATTCTTCAGACTTTTTTCATATCGTGATTAAAAAATAGACACTGCTTTCGCTGTATACATCAACATAAAAATTAAATCAACAAAAAAATAAAAAATCCACTCTCACCATTCTGTAAAAAAATAATCCTGATTTTTTCAAGAATAAATATTCTGAAATCGGTGCATAATTGCATTCTAAATATCATTTTGTACCTTGTTTTTAGATTTTACTTCACTGTGGGGGGCTACTAAGACCGTAAAAAGGGTTTTAGGTCAGACACTCTTACATTTACGAAGTTTTTCAGATTTTTAAGTTGACTCTGAATTTATTAGGCGTTTGTGCATTTCGCGAGTTGAATTCGAGCTGTCGGGTTGATTGCGGGTCTGCGGGCCAACCCGCACACCCGACCTGACCGGCATCAATTTTGCACTCCCCTAGTAGTTTCTCTATTTCTTGCATTACTTCTTGCAATATGAAAAAATGTTAAACTCAAAAAATTTACAAAAAAATATATCGTACGTATTGCACATTTTTTGTTTTGTAAATTCCTAAATTCTGTTTTAATGTCGCTCGTTTACGATTGTCACGATTCATATCTGGTCTACTCTTGACTTTTCCAAGGATAGCGAATAAAGATTTTCTATTACACAGCAGAAAGCACGTTAGACGAAACAGTTTATTTCTATCGCTTCATTTCCCCACCTTGTGTGGTGCGGCTTTGGAAGTTCTTTTTGAAACGCGGTACTGGCACTTTGAAAGAATGAAGACGTTAGTTTTAACTGCGATTTTCCTATTCATAATATTGCTTCACTCTGTTCGTAAGTAGAATGTGATATACTACCAAATTAATCATACAGTAAAATATCTTACATTCAGATATCGATTATATTCCAAAATTTGCATTTCACTTTCAAACAGTTGAAACATATGATACTATCGTTGTGCATCTGTTGGTGATTGTTTGCCAAAACATGCTTAAAAACTTCAATTCAATCTTGAGGTATACCGAAGAATTGAATTTCACTGAAATTTTTTCTCACATATTTTATGATTTTTGTACCATATGTTGGACAAAATTTCAGTGCAAAGCTGTTATAATTAATTATTTTACAAATCCCTATTACATTATGAGTTCAAATTTTCGCCGGGATACGTTTGAAAGATTTTAAATCAATCTATAATACGTGTAGGAAATAACTTAGATTTTTTTCCAACATGTTAAAGTTCTCGGAAGTAGGTATAAATATCCCCGTATCAATGATGTTTCCGAAGGAAGGTTCAGGGAATGCTCGCGGGGAATTTAATTTATTAAATAAATTAAATTTACATAATGCAAAATTTGTTTCACGAATATTCCCGGAACCTTTCTTGGGAATGTTCCTTGATACGCAGACACTTATCTACTTCCTGGGAACCCTCCTGGAACATTTTTCGGGATTATCCGAACCTTCCATTGGCATATTCCAGGAATGTTTAGAGGAAAACTTTTGTGCTAACCCAGACATGTTTAAAAAAATGTCACTTCAAGCTGTAAATTTTTACAAATCCTTATTATATTAGGAGCCTAAAGACTCTGCCACTTCTTGGCCTTCCGAGAAAGCTGATTCTTTCGAGTCTCAATGCGACTGCCAAATGTTAATTAACAATCCAAATTGTTAATTAACAGTAATACTTTATTCGCGTAAAATTGTAAACTTTGGTTCAGCTATCCATTTGATGAATTTGGAAAAGTTTCATCCTGGATTGGTATCTTAGCAATCGACATCAATCAATAACACTATCCCTAGTCGGAAGAATCAGTACTGTTGATCAGTTGTTGGTGGATGGATTCGATTACTGACGATCATGAATGAAGAATTTTAGCATGGCTTTAAGGGGTTATATACACTTATTTTGAGGGATTTTGAATTTTTGTTGGCAATGTTTATAAAATTTCATTAAAATAGACTACAAAGGAGCAATTACTATACATTTTTGGGTACTTTTTCACTGAAAAGTTTTAAAAACTGGGCGAGACATGGCCGCTGCCGCAAAATACGTTTTTTTTTTATTTGTATTTGGGCGAGCATGATAAGTCCGGAACGAATTATCCGAAATCAAATAACCAACAAGATTTTATTATTATATTCCTATACGCAGTACTTGAAAGAAGAGTTTTTTATTTGGACCAACATTTCCATCTTTTATGGGTAAAAAAACGAATTTTTAGAACCTCAAAAGTCGAAATTTTTAGAAAAATCAACGCCACTTTTTTCAAATCAAAATTTTTGAGAACCCTTCATTCAAGTACTGCGTATGGGAATATGATAATAAAATCTTGTTGGTTTTTGGATTTCAGATAATTCGTTCCGGTCTTATCATGCTCACCACAAATAAAAATAGGAAGACGTGTTTTGCGGAAGCGGTCATGTCTCCCCCAGTTTTTAAAACTTTTCAATAAAACAGTACGTAAAAATATACAGTAATAAATCCTATGTAGTCTATTTCAATAAAATTTTATTAACATTGCCAGAAAAAATTTTCAAATTTCCCTCAAAATAAGTGTAATAGAACCCCTTAATGACCTAATAGACGAAGAACCCAGCTACACATTATTGCTATAATTATCTTAACAAATTACAAGAAAACTGCAAAATTAGTATTTGGGACTTCAAATATTTTTAACAATCAGTAATTTATATGTATTATTATAAAGCGATTAAAATTACAATTTTTAAAAAGTACATATTTTGTATAATTGGAAATTAAGACTTGAAAAAATGTATTCGAATAAAATTTGTTGAATTTTGAATTTGATTTTATTATCATCTCACTTTATTTAAAACGCAACATTCATCAACATTACTGATACATAAATAAATGAAAGTTTCAACATCATAATAATATATCAAATGCAAAAACGAAATCACTATTTTTCCATGAGAAAAAAATTGAATAGTGATTCAAATTTAAATTTTTTGCAGAAATAAAAATTTTCTCATGAGATATGGGGATTCTGAATTAGAATAAGAACTGTTTAATACGAAAAAAATCGTTTCCGAGAAACGAATATTAAAGATCACAGTGGAATTGTAGATTTTATTGTTGTTAAAAATCTTTAAAAAATGAGACAATTTTTTGTTCAATAAATGGTATTAATTTTTACAAATATCAATGTGAAAAGGTTAAAAAAATTATTACAGCTTTAAATCTGTAAATTAATTTGAACTAAAATTTGATTACAAATTATTTTTTAATTATTGTTTCAAAAAATGATATGTTGAAAACAATGCATTATTCTGCTCGAAAAAATTCTTCCAAATAATATAATATTCGAACCTGGGTAGCTAAATCAAGTAAGATCCCAATCGTTAAAAAGCAACCCCTTGTTATCAGGCAAATACGACTTTGTCGAAAAATAATTTTTTTGAGAATTTTAAAGTATCAACATAATCTCTGATTTTTGGGCTCTCTGGAAGACCAACTTCTATTCTCGAACTCCAACACTTACCGTTAAAAATCTACCCCTTTAAACCACGCAGATGAAACTTTGTCAAAACATAATCTCTTTGAAATATTTACAGTGTGAATAGAGTCTCTGATTTTAGGGCTCCTTGAAAATGTAAATTCGAATTTTTAGATAGGTGTTTGATTCTTCAGATGTAGGAGTGGTTTCTGCAAAGAAATTTCAAAAATTTGAGAGTCCAAGAAAAGCCCAACACTACTTTCTATTTTTTCAGGTTTGAGTGTTCACTAAGAGGGTGGTATTTTTGTAGATAGTGGTTGTTTTTGAACATTGTTGTGGTGCATTCAAGAGCCCAAAAGAAGCCCAAAATTTTGGTGTACTTTGTTTCTTACGAATTGTAGTTTTTACATAGGGGGTAGTTTTATTGTTAGTAGGTGTGTTTTTTGGAAATCTGTTATTGGCGCGTTCAAGAACATGAAAAAAAAAACAAATTTTTATATAGTGGAGGTACTATCTCCACTTGTAATTTAAATTTTCAACAAAACTAGTGGAGCTGCAAAATCAGCAATACAGCCCAAAAGTATCCCGAAAATAGCTTCAAATTCTGATACGAAAAAATTGGGGAATTTCGATTGTGTGGGTGCTAGCTTGATGGACCAATGATTTACAGATGTATTTTGATGCGCAGATTTGCAAAAATGGCCGTGAAATTACCTAAAACTGGAGAAGCAATATATTTTATGATTCATCAATATATTTTCATGCGTTGTTTATGAATATGATAATGATATATCTTTTTCATTTGAGATACCATAATTTAGTTTGCGTATATTGTCATTCCTAAATTTGCACCATTACGCCACACAGCGGGCTGAAGTGGAAAAGTCCGTGACAAAGTCGTAGAACTTTTGATAGGAATGACCTGAAAAGATGAATGTTGTTCGGATTTACAGATGCAGAACTGCAGAATAGAGGAAAAATATTAAAAAGTATAGGAAAAATATTTTGACCTTGAAAATTTAAGTTATAAATTTGATATTGTTTGACAAAATTTTTTATTATTGAATAACATGGGCGCTCAGGTAGTATATCTAATATGTAATAATGATATTCTTCGACAGATATTATCATGCCGAATTCAAATGCATTTGAAATTTCTGTTTTAAACCTTCATGACATAAATGATTTCTATCTAAGCAGGTGTGACTGTTCGTCGTCTTTAAGGGGGTTTTCAGGCCGCTGATTTCAAATCTGAAGTCTAAATTTAGAAATTCAATATCATTAATTCTGTCGAACGCAAATTGTACTCTTCCGAATTCAAAGCTACGATATCACAAAACCGCTCCAGAGATTCGTTTAACATTTCTTGTGAAGGGACAAAGAAAACAATGTTTTCAGAAAACTTAAGTCTTTTAATATACTTGTATTTTCATAGAAAAACAAAAGGAAAGATTACCAGCAACCAATTTCAACCTTCGTGGTTTACTGTAATTGACACAATCAACAAACCATAGGTGCATTGATCAAGCGGTTGTCAAAATACAGGGGCCTGAAGTTTTCACTTTTTCAGGTGCTTTTTCAGCTTCACGTTAGTGTAACTTCTTTTAGGATGATCCCGTTGAATCTTTCTTGTAGTGTATTGGAAAGCGACCGTACTCAAATTGTGTAACAGCTCAACATCAGGGAAAAATCATGGATTGAAAAAACAAAAATCGTGTAAAAGTCGAGGAATTTCTATAAGTTTAAAGAACTGTTAAGCAGAATAAATTTGAAATTTGTTGAAATTTGATTTGTGTAACAAAGTTACAAGAACCCCACAACCGTACCACCCTGTGCGTCTAAGACCAGGAGTGGGGAAAGTATCACTTCCTGGTTCTAATACCCAAATCCTGACCCTGGAGAGTCAGTCTCGTACTCTCGGTACCTTTGTCCGGTTCAGAGTTTAGTGCATCCCCCATCACAGTCAACACGACACCCAGATACCTTCAAGACGCTAGCATCGCCCCGACGCTGCTCCCAACACCGCCACCGACGCTGCCTCCAGCCTCACCACCTGCTCTCGGGTTAAGCCTTCGACATTTAACATCGCTTGTGGGCCAGCAGGACCCACCAACCCTTGTAAGTCGGTTTAATAAACCCTATGTTAAATATGTAAATCGCCTCCTAATTGACTTCACCTAGCTTCTCGACGCTCCAAATCCTTCCCATCCCTTTAATTTGCGAGATCCCTCACATTTGCAATTGTTTCAGTCCGTTAGGAAAAAATTCTAGATTTGAAATGTTTCAAGTTCAAGATACTGGTCTTTGAATATTAATGGTCAGGAAAAATGAAAAATTGATCAGTGAAGAATTAGAGAAATTTGAAAATGAATCTTGCGGTAACCCTGACATAATATTCTTATTAGTAATTTATTTGCTTTCTGTTTATATTTATATTATTTGCAGTTGCTTTCTCCACAAGATTACCTTTTTAGTTATAAATTTTATTATTTGTTTGAAAATTCAAAAATTTTGATGCAAAGTCATCCTTCTTGGTTAATAAGTCAATGTTTGTGTTGAAAATTCGCCTTTTCTGTAGAAAATGCAACTAATTTCATAGAAAATCAACTTATATTTAAAAACTCATATTTTGATGCTAAATAGTTAAACTAAAATCGAAAAAAATGCAACAGTTTGGTTTAAAATTCAACAATTTTGTTAAAAAGTCATCTTTTTTTGTTGTTGAAAATTCATCTTTTTGGGACGAAAATTCTACTATTTTCGTAAAAAATTTCTTTCTTATGTAAAACTCATATGTGCATGCTGAAAGTCAAACTGAAATCCTTTTTTTGTGAAAATTAAACTATGTTTTTTTTAATAATTTGTCTTTTCGAGTTGAAAATTCATCTGTTTTAGTAGAAATTTAATCTTTATGGATAAAAACGCTACTTTTTGTTTGAAAATTACTCATCTTTCTTTGAGGATTCAACTACTATTTTTGCATATTTTGGTCGAACCACTTTTTTAAGGAATCATTTTTTTTGCAAGATTCATATTTCACTTTAAAATTCATCTTTTTGGTTGAAGGTTTAACTATTTTTCTATATTTCGAGTGCAATATTATTTAATTCGAATTATAAAGTAAAATGTACATCATTAACTTGTAAAATCTTTGAAGTGAGTCAAGGCAGAAGTGCAAAAAAGGCTGTATTGGAACCAATTGAATCCATACTTTGGGTTCATTTGGAAACCATTTATCGTTTTGGGTTCCTTTTCAGTAAGCCAGGTTCCTTTTTGTTGCAGCTCTTTTAGAACCAAAAAATGATTCATTTTTTATTTTGATATTTTGACTTTGAATTTGAATTCAGCGAAAACGAAAACCCTGAAATACGGAAAATAATCAAAACAACTTAGGTGGAAACCATTCTTTTTATGAAGGTTTAAAATAGAAAATTTCATTGCATTTTCTCGAAAAAAGGCAGTACTCGGCTAACTGAAAGCCCGAATTCGGATTCGGCATGACGAAATCTATTGAAAAAGATGTTTAGTATATTATATATAATATTTAAGCGCCCGTGGTTTTCAATGATACAAATTTTTGTAAAATAATTTCAAATTTAACCCAGATTTTCAAGGTCAAAAATATTTTGTTTAACTTTTCCATTTTATAATTACTGGATACATCCTTTTGTGACTTATTATCTTTATTCAAATTTATAAAAGCATATTTTCCGCAAATTCCGTCAGGAAATTACAAGAATTTGAAAAAGTTGTAACTTTTTGTTGAGAGGAAAAATATGTCCAATTACATTTTATATAAGAATATCTTATTTAAAAAGAAAAATTTTGAATTGTGTAAAGTTTCCATCGGCCAACGCTTTTCGGCGACAAAAATTTATTGGCGGTCATAGAATTCAGCCTCTCAAATAAAGTTACAATTTCGAAGAACTTTAATTTTTTTTTCAACAGAAATTGTATTTTTTAAACAAAACGCAAGAGTTCGATTGTATATATTATTATTAGTTCTGTAGTTAAGATTTCAATTTTCATCCATTATTCCAGAAATAGTTTTAGCTTTTTTATTATTTTAGATATCAGGTCCTATGATTTATGAACATTTTGTATTAATATTAATTTTATATTTTAATCTAAAAATTGCGAAAGGTGAAAAAAAAATTGCGTTTGTGGCGTCCCTGCTTCCTTTCTAGTCCTATGTTAAAAATCGATATATTATTTGTTACAGAATCACTGCATGAACCCCCAACAGTAGCAGCAGACGGAGATTTGTTCAGATATAATGTTGGTCAAATAGTAAGATGCGAAGGCAATTACTGGATAATCCGTGAACAAACTCCACGTCATAGATACCTTGGAGTAATGACTAATCCTGAGCTCTTGCTTTTCGAAAGGATTCAGAATCATCTTTCCACCACCCCAGGTCCAAGTTCCAGCAATAAATCTCAGTACTAAAATAACTTGAACTTTACCTGAGATCAGTACACAAACGAAACACATTTTTTGACTATAATTGTTGCGATTCGATATTTGGCAGTTAAACTACTGGCGAATAGTATCGGCCACTCAACCCGATGACTTATTGAAAATAAGCCTTGACTTTGAAAGGTGATAGCGCCCTCCAGCCTTCAGCCCACGTTATCGATAAGTATTATATTTTTTAAAAGATTTTAATGTTGCAAGAAAAACAATTGCAATCACTCCGTGACCTTCTACCGCAAAATTTCATGTAGAATACGAATTTCAACAAGTGGAATGTTCATCTTCCTTTTTTAATGAGTTTTTCTTGCATTATACGGAGAGGATACGATGTGGATACTATAAGGATACGCTGTAGCGTATGAGTCAATACTCATTTTTAATAGATTATTCAGCAATTGCTTCGATACTATCCGTCAGCAGTTTATCTAGAACAGAAAATCTATTAGTGGATCTTCTGCATTGCTATAAAGAAATTGTATAGACAAACCTTAAAAATCCATATATAGCAAGGCTTTGAGAAACGTTGAAAAAAAATCTAATATTCAATTACAGACTTATTAAGATAAAATAAACATATATAACGAATGCAGTAATTTGAGTACAATATACATTATTCTTTTATAAAAAAGCAATAATTGATTTATGCTTTTTTTCGTCACTTGGTAAAACTTTTATAGCAAATCGGAACAATTTGTACCAAAAAAGAATCAAAATTATTTTTTAAATAAATAAATTAGAATTCGAAGCCTAAAATACAAGGCCAGCCATTTTTTGTGAGTTGGAAAAGGCCTGGCTTGATGATTTGTAAATGGAATAAATGTTTTCTTTATATTAGAATAGGTAGGAACAGTTTTGAACACTGCATACATTTTATTTTAAAGTTTGAAAAAGTAGACAATCCTTAAAGAAAAAATTTATATTTTCAAAACTTTGCAAGCTTTAAGAGATTTTAGTACGATCCATAAGTTCTCGAAGAAATTTCAGAAATTATTAATATCATTATGAAAAGAAGCACTACTTGTAATTGTATTCACGGCTTTCAAATTTCCATGTTTCCCTTGAATCTTTCTGGCCTAAAAAATGAAAGGTAGCAATCCATGAGGGCGTAACCCACAAATTTTCGAAAATCGGATTCTCGGCTCAAAAAATAAAAATTTCTGATACATAACCTGACGGATGGATTTTTTAATAACATCATTTTGTTTCGCTAGCACGTCATAAGCGATTTTTTAATCGGAAACTGAATTTTTTTCACCGTGAAAATTCGAGAAACCGTGTCCCTCGAACAAAAAAAAAAACAACTTTCGGCTTACTTTTTCCAAAACTAATAGTATCCTTTCATCACTACACTATGAAATTATAAGCCTTGATTCAAAATCGTAGCTTCTTAAATTTTAAAACTTTAAAGTGGAATTGCAGACATTTACAAAAGAGGAGTAATAATTTCTTGTAATTTCAAATTTCATTTGAAGTGATTGTATCAATTTTTTTAAAGGAATGGATGAAATTTCTTTTGGAAATTAAAGAATGTAATATTCTAAGCTCTCATAATTGAATTATTGTAAATACGTTCTAATTGAAATAATTTGAAATAGGGAACATCCAAAATTAAACGATTCCAAACCTTCTTTAAGAGTGGAGGATTCAAAAATTGGGAATTAAGATCTATAATTGTTTAGCATGCGATTGGCATATATATTCAATTTATAAACTCTTCAATTAATATTTTGGAAGTTGTAAGAATCCTTATTTGAAATGAGTGAATTTATCAATTTCCAATTAGAAACTTTTAAATTTGAAACAGTTAAATCATGCAGTCTAGATTTAGTTGCCCAAACACTAAAAATTGTAAGGTTTTCAAGATTAACATTGAAGCAAAGTTTTTAATTTAAAATTTACATTTGCTCAAAGTGCAAGAATAAACTTTCTAAAAGCTTGAGTCGTTAATAGCGAAATTACAAATCTAAGACTTACGATTGGAATTGTAGCATACAGAAATTAAAACTCGACATTTTCATATTTAATCAACACCCGTGCAGAAATTTCAGCGTGGCGCGGGTCGGGCCCAGATCTGGCAGAATGTGGGCCCAGTCGGGCAATCCTACCAGCGCCAGATTCGAAATAAAACGCCTAACCTGATCAGGGCCAGACTGGGGCATTCAGAAGGACGGTCGGATCTGGCCCAGACCAGCCCCCTCTTATTTTTGTATTCTTAGCCATACAATTATTTTTTCATAAATCCAATTAAATCTTTTTTAGATAATTTGGGCCTATTCCTGTTTCGAATTCAAATCTGTATTGAAAGTGAAAAATTGGCTAATCTCAATAGTTTTTGCGTAAAACCTTTTTTTTTATTCTAGCATGAGCATTAAAAAAACGTTTGACACAAAAACTATTAAAATTAGCCACTTTTTCACTCCGAAATCAGATTTGATTCAAAACAGGAATAGGCCCTAAGTATCTGAACAAAACTTACTCAGGTATTTATGCAGTAAAATAAGGCAATTCAATTTTGAGGTTAGGTCCTGATTCTAAGGCACTTAATAACACACGTCACTGTACATAATTTTTTTTTCCTTCAAATAAGGTTTTTTACAAAATATTTAAAGTTCTGTACCTGAATCTACGTTACTAGAAACCCCACATATATCAATAGGATTTTCTTAATTTTGTATGACATTAAAATTTAGGATAGGATTTTCTTCGACTTGTTGGAGGTTTACGGGTTCCATTTCAACTTCTGCATTTGCTTGAATCGGAGCTTCAATCCTTTCCTCATTAGGAACTTCCAATCCCTCTTCGTCTTCATCGTCAGTATCTGTAATTACTTGTTATTTAGTGAAAGTTATTAGTAAAACAGACTTGAAGTAGATTACCTATTTCTGGTTTTCACTATTTCTATCTTGTAAACCAAAAACATTCTGACGATCATCGACAAAAATTACGTAGGACAATAAAGCCAAGTGGAATCACAAACATAACCTCTGCAAACGTTCCTACGTTTAAGTTAATGTTTATACAATTTTCTTAAATTATTATTTTCAATTTATTTTGAGGTTAAGTTTGCTTGAAAGATTATAATGAATCTACTTACCTTCATCTTCATTGCGCAAGTAAGGAATGGTAGCGATTATGTTTCCGTACCCGTAAGGTACTTTTAGTTTTTGGCATTATGCCAAAATAAATAACATTTTTATTATTTTTGATATCACATCACACTTAAAACCGAGCCGTATTGTATGAAATATAAAACAAAAATTCGGATATCGGGCGGTCAGCGCAGCAGATGGCGCTGCAACTTCCAGCTGGTATTTTCTCGATATGTGGTTCCGACCCGAGCCACAAGAGTAGCCATGCGAAAGCCACAATGTGGCGAACCCGATCGGGGCCACGTCGGAAATCGGGACCAAATTGGGCAATTTCTGCACGGGCAATAATGAAAGAAATGTTTCAATTGTTATTTTAATTTTTGATGGCTTGATTCTAAACACTTTATTTAAAATTTTTATTCATAGTTGGATACGTGAGCAATTTATAAAGATTTAATGCCAAGTATTACAATTTTTATCGTTTATTAATTTAAATGATTGTTTAACTATTGCGGATCTCAATTCGGCAATTCAAAATTATCAAAGCAATGCTTTAATTAAAGTGAAAAAAAAACTATTTTTTTATTCGGTGCGAAAATATTAGAACCATGTATTCCTCAGTATACTGCATTTATAGAAATATCAATTGTAAATCTGTATGATTTTTTTAATTACATGGGACTAGGGGGTAAAAATACTGTAACATAAGACAAGTTCTATGGATTATATAATATTATTCTTACTGTAGATAATTTTTTTGAACTAAGTAATAATTTTTGGTATATAGAATAAATATCAAAATTGAATCTCTCGGTCAATTATCAGCAGACTCACAACTCCGTAGAATTTAGGAGTTCTGAGCAAAACAGATTTTGTATCGTCAAACTAACCAGTAACTATAATTTTTTACAGAAGATTATCAAATACCGCCAATCAAATATATGCCTGGAGATAAAGTGATGGATGGCGAGCGACAGATTGGAATATTTCACAATGGACATATGTATGATAAAAGATTATACGATATGGGTAATTTAAAAATTAAAATATAATTTTAAAAAATATATTAGAGAATCCTGCCCCGCGAGACTAGTTTTTTCTAGGTATAGAGTTAAGTGCCTAGTAGCTCTGAACTAATGATTTTTTACATTCTGTAACTCAATTAATGTCTATAATTTACAAACACAAACAGGGAGATACGTAGAACTTGATCTTCAAAATGGGCATGTATTGGATCGTACCCTTGGATATTGGCCACGTCCGCGGTTTGCACTGCGCTGGAGAAATATGTGGGTCCATTATACTTTGTTCGCGGAAACTCCTGAAGGTAATATAAAAACTAAAATACAATAACAAAGATGTTAGATATCTGTGCCTAAAGAGCCCATCTTTTTCAACTAAGGATTATTTTGGGGCGCTAAAGAGTAGTTTTCATCCCAGGTCGTTAAATATAAAATTTCTGATACATAAAACCACGTTTTAGTATTGCAGTTTTTTTTAAACATTGAAATTTAATTTTCTTAGACCACTATCAAATTTTGAAGATTCAAAATGTACATTTTGCACCACTCCTGTAGAATAATTTACTCAGTAGTTTTTAATTACGTTCCTGTTAATGCTCAAAATGATAAAATTTTACATTTTTTCTTACAGAAGAGGAGGTGTTTACGGCAATCGATCACGATTGGAATAATAGACATAACCAGCATCATTAAGGCTCTGATGAGTCAAATAGTTTATAAGAGATTTATCTCCTCCTGGGGGTTTTTTCCACAAGTGGCTTTTTCCGGTCGGGATGCACTGAAGCACAATCGTATGAAAGTGCAGGCAAATGTGGGAGCTCGTAGAAATAAGGCCTTCAAATAAATGTTTCTTCTGATATTCCAACTTGACTCATTTCGGAACCCTTCACCTCGTCTGCCTCCAAGTTGGCCCGACCGCGGACGTAATAAGAGATACCGCGTTTAGGCAGGAAAGCGTGGAAATACAAGCGATCCCTACAACCGTGTGCTACCAAATCTTGCAAGTTTTTGCATTCCCACGTTTCGCCTCATGGGGCGTATACACAATAAACACGTCACCTCACATTTCATCGGTCAAACACGACCCACGAAGGATGGCAGTACTGTGATGGCAGTTAATTATTCAGTCATGGAGACGAAAAGAACTCCACTACAAGGTTAAATGCTTCCCAGTATGTTTGTGTCAAGGAAACATACTTTGACATAGATTTGTCTTCGAGATGTTGAAATCTTGCTTCGTCTCGTAAGCCAGAATTCATAGATATCAACTTTTATCATACGTTTATGGTTATAGTTTTCAGTGGTAAAACGAACGGGACTGCTATCAAGACATGCAACCGCCTGCTTTTTCTTGCCTGCAGTTTTCGCTCACTCAGGTCACTTAGGGTTTTCGGCAGATAAAAAAGGGACCAAATAATCTGGACTTGAATTCGAAAATAATTTTGTTTTTTAATTTTTATTGTGAGTCTGAACGCCTATATCCATATGAAATTTGATACAAAAAGTTAAAAATTGTAGTTTTCCATAAGGATCTCCGAATCCGTAAGAAATACAAAAAAGGACAACATTTTTGAAATTGTCGCGAAATTACTGCAATTTTGATAATGAATAGAATAGCATGGATTGAATAATTATGCATATTGCTTAATTGCGTTCAAATATTGTTCAACCATATGTAAATATTAGTAGTTATGAGAGTTAGGATAAGCCTTTTCGTGAGATCATATGCGCTTTGGAAAGCT
The DNA here is from genome assembly GCA_932178445.1 of Andricus quercusramuli. Classification (NCBI taxonomy): domain Eukaryota; kingdom Metazoa; phylum Arthropoda; class Insecta; order Hymenoptera; family Cynipidae; genus Andricus; species Andricus quercusramuli. The sequence continues at coordinate 3,812 of CAKNXH010054940.1, read as the reverse complement.
TTTGCCATGTTCAAGACAGAAATTAAAGTTCGGCTGTATCTCATGGGCCAGACTTTCCGAATGTCTCCAACAAGCCTGGGAACTGGTTCGATGAAAGTGTTCAGGGCTGAAAGGAAGAAACTAGAAAGTTATTATTTCATAGAAGCAGAAAGACTGATCAACTTATATAAGTTTAATTTTTATGACACATGCATGATTTCAGCCCTTTTCGACGCCTATGAAGCGGGGCTAAAGCTTTTTACTTTTTTTACTTTTTTTTTACTTTTTACTCTCTAGGATCTGAAATGTGACGTCAAAGATGAATGATGAAAATTATGCATCTATGAGCTCGCGCAACGCGCTCGCCTACGACTTGTACTGAAAAAATACACTCGTCGAAAAAGCACCTCTTCTCCCCCTAGGTAAGTGGTTCTATAGATACTATGAACCTTTAACTATCAATTTTATCAAAGACTCAGCGTTCCAAAAATAGTAATTGCGGTAAAAATATGAAACTTATAATTTGTGCACATGTCTCATCTCGTCTCATGCTCTGGGGCGAGACGAGACACGTATTGGGGCGAGATGAGACACCTAAACTATTTATTAGTTTTTGTTAATAGAAGATTATTTTTCGTATTTTTCATACACATGAAAGATTATTTGAAGTATTCTAAGAATGGAAATGAGTATCATGACAAAATATAACTGAAGGGCGGAAAAACTAGAGGGGGTAAGTGCCACTTTTTTCGAAAATGAGATTTTTGCATTTTCGAATAGTCTTGGTAAAGGCCGTCACTAATGTGTTAAGGAAATGTCAAAATACCAATTTCTTTTCTTTTCATAGCTGTCTAAAAACGGTCGGGGAGGTAACTCCACGGTAGCAGAAATTCTATTGGAGGCAACTCCTCATGGGGCCCTATGGAAATTTCACGTTTTATAACGGAATGGGGGGGTACACTCGAAATCTATGGGACTGAGGTTCCATATGTTGGTGTTACATGATACTAAAGCGTCGGTAGGTTATCGTAGCGGAGAGTTTTCGTCTTCTTCATCGTTCGTTAACGTGGTATTAGTCGAAAAAAGCACACTTTTTGTACATTTTGGTATTTTTAAAAAAAATTTCTTTTTTTTTTGACATCTCAGAAACGCGTACGGTCTTTCATGGCGAAACAAACACACTGAACGAGAAAAAGAAAAAGAAAAACGATGGAATTAACCCTTTTAGTTCTTCCGCTGCCCTAGAGTTACCCCCTTCCTAGACTTTGAACATTCGTGGCGCCTTCATTTTTTCATGTAACGGGATGAAATTCACAAAGGACATAGATCTACACTAGATTTACGTACAAAAAAATCACGCACCCTTTGGTACTACATACAACGTATTGCGAACGTTTTTTCGTCGCCCTGTAAAATTTCGGGAATGACACTTACCCCCTATAGTTTTTCCGCCCTTCAACTGTTTTCACGATTGAGCAATATCATTATTCAAAGCAATTCATGATCTGTGAAATGTATAAATGAATTTAATGGTTAATTATTTCAAATTTCTCCTTTATAATATAACTTTTATAATTTCGAGTTGAATTAACATTTATTTGAAATTATTAATTTCTAACAGATTTCCAAAAAAAAATTTTAATAATTTATAAACTGTTTTTATAAAATTCACACCTAAAAACCATAATTTTACCCCGCATAAAAATGGGGATTTTTCTGAAAAATTGAATGAAATGATTTTAAATATAAATTTTAGAATTCTTCTGCAACTTGTCATTTTCAATATAAATAAAAATTTCGTTTTGAATATGCTGAGAGAACAATTCAAAAAATAAAATGTGTAAACAAACCCAATTGCAGGTGCTATGACACTAGAATTTCTTCAAACATCAGCTTTTACAATATCAGTCATGGACTCTTCTAACCACACATGTCAGTTTTTCTTTTGTAACTTTCCACTGCCGAAACGAACTCGGCTCGTTCCGCCCCAAATCACAGTTATGATTAAGACTTTAATATTACCTGTTTTTATTAATTAATTGTGTATAAATGCGTTGGTACATTCGTGGGTTCGAATTCCATCGGAGCTAGAGAGAATTTTTTCACAATCAAAGTATCAATATTTTCATGAAAATATTGAAACGACCAGTAGACAAAAAACTTTAACATCATAATTAATTAATAGTAATAATTCCTAATTATTACGTATTACCCTGGTCAAGAAAACTAACATCAAAAATTAATTTAATTCATAGTGTTTAATACTTATTACTGTTCAACGTTTAATGCAAAAATTAAGTATATATTTATTCAAATAACTATTTATTTATATTTATTTCATTTTATATCACATGAAGTGAAATTTTCATAAACTGCCATAATGTCCACGGTTTACTGTCCTGAATTATGTAAAATTTGACACACAAATATTCTTCCTGAAGAGATCACAAATATTTTTAAACTCTGAAAGACTTCCGAAAATCTCCCAGATATTTTTCAATTCCTTCTTTCAAATTTTCTTAACAATCTTAGATCGTATTCATATGAACTTAAGAACAAGTAAACTCGATAAATATATTGTTGTTCAAAATTGTTACTTTGTCGATTTAAAAAATTATCTTCCAGCTGAAAGTGTTAATTTCGTTCAATATCACATCCACACAAAAAAATCCTTTTTCGAATCTGAAGGTCAGATCATGTTTACTATATGTTTTTAGGGTCGCTAAATACGAACTTGAGATCCAAAAAAACTCCAGCACGTCAGGGTTCTGACATAACCTCAAAAACCCTAATAAACTTTTGTTTCGGGTCCGGAGATCAGATCATGTTTGTTATATGTTTTTAGGATCGCTGAATCCAAATCCGAGGTCCAAAAAAACCAGCACATCAGAGTTCTGAAATAACCTCTAAAAACCTCACTTTTTTTGAGTCCTCGCGAGGAGGTGCCCTGGATACAGACACACGTAAGTCGGATGAATAAATTTCACCAGATTCTTTGAAAATAAAAACTCTGACGTGCCGGAGTTTTTTAGACTACGAATTCGGATTCAGCGACCCGAAAAACATATAGTATACATGGTCTGACCCCCGGACTCGAAAACCATTTTTATGAGGTTTTTTGAGGTTGCGTTAAAACCCTGACGTGCTGGGGGTTTTCGGACTTTAGATTCGGATGGATATTCAACTCTTTTTTATTTAAAATTAAAAACTTCTTCAGTTCAAATATCCAAGATTCATTCGTATCAGTTCAAAATTCATCTCTTTGTTTGAAAATGTAACTTTTTGACTAATATTTCACCTATTTTGTTGAAAATTCTTATTTGTTGATGACATCTCAAAGATTTGAAGAGAATTACAATTTTTTAAAGATTCTTTGGAAAATTTTAAATGATTTTTTTTAAACTGATTTGATTAGAATACTCAAAAAGATTCTGAAACATTTTTAAAGATTTTCTAAATTTACAAAAAATAATCTGAACGGTATTCAGGCAATTTTTTTAGTTTTGAAAGATTTTTGAAAGAACTTTTGGAAAACGTCTTATTATTTTAAAAAAATATATAGAAGTTTTGAGAACATTAAGGTTTTGGAGGTGATGTAACCTGCTTTTAGATAATTCATATAGTTTTGAATGAAAAAAACGAATTAAATGCTAAAAATTTATTTTGCTTGCAAAAAGCGTTTCTTATTTATTGGTGAATAGGCTCTAAATTTTATGAATAAAAAAGAAATATTTCTGAACTGAAAAAATTTTTCCAATATCATCAATATTAATTGAATTCTAATAGATTTAAATTTAAAATTTAGAATTTAAAATTTAAAGATTTTTCGGGTT
>CAKNXH010054937.1:0-26935 GCA_932178445.1 Andricus quercusramuli | reverse complement strand
ATAACTTACGGCCCCTGCAGACACCCCTTTCTCTCCCTTTACATCCCCTAACTCTGCTATAACCACCCCTGAGCCCTCAAATGCCCAAAACTCCCGACCGCAAGCTCCTCCGACTGCTTGCCAATCTAACCTCACTTTCACTATCTACCTTAATCCCACCTCACTCCCTCGTCAAAAACCACTTTTTATCTCCCCAATCCACCCCACACAACTCTACTCACCTCCTCGGCTTCCACCCTCACACTCCACTCACACCTTCCACACAAATTCAGTAAAATCCTCTCACCACCTGTCACCAAACACGTTATCACTTCCGCCACCAACATGCAAGTCCTGATACGAATATAGAAAATCCGTACTTTAAGATAAAATAATAGCGAAAACCATATTTTGTTGACTTCTTCATATTACTTTTATTAATAGCTTTAAATACCCCAAATTTTAAAACATTTATTTATATAACAAGGTTTCCACTGAACTGAATGACCGATAAATAATAGTGAATTTATGTTTCAACCAAAACTTTGGTTAATTCTTGTTTAAAAAAAAAATGTAAAGGCCAAATTAATTTCTTGTTTGCCAGGCTGTGCATTGAAGTGGTCCAAATTTGTTCGAATATAAACAAAAATCAATGTGTTCCTTGTTTGTATGAGAAAAAAAATGATATTTAGAGGCCCTGCAAGCCCTATGTTTAACACGTATTTCCCATAATAAAAAAAATCAGACCATTCTTGAAATAGTACAGTTTTAGACTTTTCATTTCAAAATTGTTTCTTTTTCAAGTTGAATTTGAAATATTCAATATTTTGGAACCATTTCAAATAAAGAAGATTTTTTTTTTTAATGTCAAGTTCTAAACTCTTCTAATTTTAGAGGCTTGATTTGAATATATTTCAAATCTTTTAATCTGGATAATGTGCAGTTATGAAGTCTTTCAATTTGATATTTTATGATTTTAACAAATTTAAATTTACCTTTGATTCGTTGTAGGTTCTGTCTAACAACATCATAATCAATATGGCAGTAAGTTGATTTTTCTACATTGCACATGTTAAATTTCATTTGAATTCTTTTTATTTTATTATCTGTTAATTAAATTTTCAGGGTCAAGCACCAAGGTTTTTATTTCCGGAAGCTTCCAATTGGAGACATGGAACAAATCCCACGGCAGAGCAAATGAATGTGGTATTTATGACAAATTAATATTCATGAAAGAGAATTTGTCAAATGTTGGATGATATCAAGAGATTTCAACAGATTTTAAGAGGGTTTAAACTTCTTTGCGCAATTCTAAGGAATTTCTAAAAGTCTCTATGTATTTTGTCGAATTTAAAGTGATTTTCAAGTTTGTCCTGGAGTTTTGAGGGGTTTTGAAATTTTTCTACGAGATTGACAAAAATTTTAAGTGTCTATAAATAATTTTAAGGGATTTTGAATCATTCATAAAAACTTTAAGGTATTTAATGTGATTGTAATAAATTTTAAGAAATTTTTGTAGAATTCCGAGGGGTTTCAGAATTTTTAAGGGATTTTAAAAGAATTCAGGCGTTTTCATTGATCGTGAAGAATTTCAAGAGATATTTAAGACACTTAAAAGTATTTCAGTAGGTTTAAAGTTTCTTGAGGGAATTTCGATGGATGTCAAGAAGTTTTTAAGTCATTGAAAAGGAGTTTCATAAGTTTAAAGAGATATAAATATATTTTAAGTGACTTTGTAATATTCCAAAAACCGTAAAGTACACTGGAACCTGGAATGAAGAACAGTTTCGAGTATGGCCTACACTAGCCTCGATTTCAAGTCCAGGAAATCTAAACGTAAACAGTCAGTCACCTGTGTGAACAATTTTCAATTGGTATACATATTACACACCAGATGCGCGTGATCACCCGAGCTTTTTAATTCCATGTTCCTGTGTACTTCAAAAGAATTCATAAGGACTTTACGAGTGTGTAAGAGATTTCAAGTTATTCTAAAGAATTCAAAGGAATTTTAAATGATTTTGAAAATTTTAAAGGAATTTTTAGTAATATTAGTCGTAGGACTTTCAAGGAATTTTTATTTAAAGAACTTTTCTATAACTCAGATGATTTCCAGAATTTTTCAGGGATTTAAAAAAAAAAACACAATTTTATCAATTTCAAACAATTTCAAGGGTTATCTGAGATACTTTAAAGATTTTTAAAGCTTTTTAGGGGATTTTAATCGATTTCAAGAGATTCTAAGTGATTTAAACGGAGTTTCAAGAGTAATTAATTCATTTTAAGCATTTTTCCCATGTTTTCCAGGGTTTATTCTCTAACCTCCAAAGGGATTTCACGAGATTGTATCAAACAATAAGTGATTTACATCATTTTTCTAAAATTTCAAATGATATAAATATATTTCAAGTGATTTTATATTATTTCAAGAATTCTTAAGTAATCTAAAAGAATTTTAAAGGATGTTACTTGTGTGTAAGAGATTTTAAGTAATTATACAGCATTCAGAGGAATTTCAAATGATTTTGAAAAATTTTGAAGGGATTTTTAGTGATGTAAGCTTCAGGATTTTCAAGGGATTTTTCTTCAAAAAACTTTTTTTTATAATTCAGATGAATTCTAGAATTTTTAAGGATTTAAAAAACAAAATTTAAACAATCTGATAGATTTTAAAAAATTTCGAGGGATATCTGAGACACTCTAATGAGGTTTAAAGCCCTTTAGGGGATTTTGATCGATTTCAAGAGAGTTTAAGTGATTTGAACTGAGTTTCAAGAGTAATTTATGTATTTTAAGCATTTTTCCTGGGTTTTCAAGGGTTTATTTTCAAACCTTTGAAGGGATTTCACAAAGTTTAAAGAGATTTAAAAATATTTCAAGTAATTTTGTAATATTTCAAGAAATTTTCAGTGATCTAAAAGAATTCAATAGTATTTTACGGGTGTCTAAACAATTCTAAGTTACTCTAAAGCATTCAGATTAGTTTCGAATGTTTTTGAAAAATTTTAAAGTGATTTTTAGTGATATAAGTTTTAGGATTTTCAAGGGATTTTTGTTTGAAGAACATTTTTTATAATTCAGATGAATTCCAGAATTTTTAAGGGATTCCAAACAAATTCTAAACAATTTGATGGATTTTGAAGAATTTCAAGAGATATATGAGACACTTTAATGAGTTTAAAAGTTTTTCGAGGGGATTTTGATCTATTTCAACAGAGTTTCAGTGATGTAAACTGAGTTTCAAGAGGAATTGATATATTTAAAGCAATTACGTAGGGTTTTAAGGGATGATTGTCAAGAATTGAACGGGAATTTGCGAGATTGTAGGAAATTTTTTATGATTTTCAAAAATATTAAGGGTTTTTATATCATGTACAATAATTTTAAGGGATTTTGAGTGATATTAATGATTTTTCAGCATTTTTTGTTAATATTCAGAGGAGTTTCAAGACTATTGTGAGATTTAAAAAGATTTAAAAACTTTTATTTTATTTTAAAACATTTCAAGGGATATTTAAGAAACTTGATATGATTTCAAAGAGATTTAAAGTGATTTTAAGGAATTTCGAGAGATTTCAAAAGATTTTGAGTGATTTAAGAAGAGTTTCAGGAATAACTAATAAGGTTCAAACAATTTTATGGGTTTTCAAGGGTTGATTTTCAAAAATTTAAAGTTGTTTTATGACACTGTAAGAAATTGTAAGGGATTCTAGAAAGTCCCTGTAAATTGCATGAAATCCTTTAAAATTCCCGTTAAAATTTGTTAAAATCCTCCCAATCCCTAGACAATGTTTAAAATCCAGTAATTATATAATATGATTATTCCCAAATCATCGGCATTTATTTCCAGAATATTTTTTTTATGGGACGAGGAGATCCTAATATGCTGCAACATACGCATAATGAACAGAATTCGATTACTATAATAATTTACAATTCATTGAAATGTTTCCCAGTATTTTTAAATTCCTGAAATTTTCTAAAATTTATAGAATGTCTAAAATCTTATACATTTTTTTTGTTCGGTTGTAAATACTTTTAAAACGTTTAAAATGAATAGGAACTATTGTAAATGTTTTGAAGTGTTTTATGTTTTGTAAAATTCCTTGACGATCTTTAAGATTTTTTAGAAGACTGGAAGATTTCAATCATACCTATTTTTTTCTAATTATAATCATTGTGAAAAATTAAATTATTTAAAAATATCTTCATTTTTAGATTGGAGCATCAAGATTGCAGCACCCAGAGGTTCCTGTTGGTATAGAGCCTAATTTTCAGTTCCAACAAGTTTCGTTAAGTGAGTTTTTTTTAAAATAACTATTTTTTGTTTTCAATCATAACAGAGCGCTGCGTGTGTTTTTATTAACAATTTATTTCAATAAGCTTTAAATTGCTTAAAATTTCCCGAAAATTACTTATAGTTGATTGAAAAATACTTTAAAGACTCTTTAAAATCTCTTCAAATTCTTTCAAATTATTCGAAGTATCATAAAATTCTGTGAAATTTCTTAAAAATCCTCTCACTTCTTCTTAATATTTTTTAAGTTTCTTAAAATTCTTGCCAATCCAATGAAATATACTTCAAAATTCTTTAAGAATCTATAAGAAATGAAATCAAATTAAATTCTATACCTTATTTTACGTTTACTTAGAGTCCCATGAATTTCGATAAAACCACTTGAACAGGTTTAAATTCTATTTTAAATTGTATGAAATTAGTTGAATTTTTTTATTCCTCTGAGTTATTTTAAAACCCCCAAAAATTTTTTAAAATCATTCAAAATCTCTTTGATTCTCTAAAATAGCTTGAAATCACTAAAAATCCTGTGAAGCGTTTTAAACATCCTCTGAAATGTTCGCTAATCCCTATAAATTCTTGAAAATTCTATTAAACTCTTTGAAATATCTTTAAGAAAACTTTAATACCATCAAAGCTCTTGAAATGTACTTAATATTGTTTAACACTAGAAGTACCAGGCTGGGTCAATTGACCCCTTTTGATTTTTAAAGTCGTAAATCTCCGCAGCGGTTGCTTTCAGAGAGATGGCGTTTTGTGACTTTTAATTATTCATAAAGGGGAGTATTTGACAATAAAAATCGAGTTCTTATAGTCTGTTACCGGCACGGGTCAATTGACCCCTATCGTGTTTTGGCTGGTATTTCATCACAAAACATTGTAGGTTGCGCAAAAAAATTGGTCGTTTTCGTGGAATGTTAAAAATGTGAAATTGTTTACAAATATTGTTTAAATAATTACCAGTTGTGAATTTGAAGAAATGACAGCAAAAAGTCATAGGAAGACATTTTTGGTCGATTCTGAAAAAAATGTAGCCTATTCATTGTGACATACGAAAACTGTGTATTTGTTTATAAAAATTGTTTAAATAATGTTGCCAAGCAGCAGATATTTTCAAAAAATCATAATTAGGCATACATTTCTCTCATATTCTATATAAAAACTGTGAATTTCAATGAACTAATCATTACGAATCACAAAAAATGGCTTTTGTTCATTAATTTGTTTAAAACATTATAAACGATTTTTTTTCTTACTCTAGCCTACTGAAAACGATTGCTAGATAGTAATTACACTGACTTAAGCTCTTCTTTAGTCAATTCGCAGATCTTACATAAAATGGTACATCTGAAAAGTTAGGATAAAAACGTTCGACGTCGGTAGGACTACGCTGGGGTAGGCGAGCATTTTCACTTCTTTGTTGTACTTTTTCAGGACTCACTACTCTTATCCACTTGTATTAACGATGTAATACGAATAAAGCATACTTCTATCATCAACTTTTGACGGTAGAAACTTTTCAAAATCATTGCTGAAATACGGTGGTGAGTACATACCTCACAGGTTGTGCGAATTAATAAATTTATGTATCGAAACGGGAGAAGTCCCAGACGATTGGAGAAAAGCGATTATCGTACCAATATACAGAAGAAAAGGAGATAAAAGCAACTGCAGTAATTAGAGAGGTATCAGCCTACTAAGTACCGTAAGTAAAATATACTCAAAAATACTTATCCGTAGGATAATGGAAATTACAGAAGAGAAGATATGGGAAGTCCAATGTGGATTTATGCCAGGAAGGTCATATACAGATCAGATATTTAGCCTAAGACAGATCACAGAAAAAAGCTTGAGAGTAGGAAAGAACATTTTCTGTGCATTTATTGATCTAGAAAAAGCATTCGACAAGGTAAATAGAACTAAACTTTGGGAAGTCCTTAAAGAGTATGGAGTAAATGGAGGGCTCCTACAAGCAATAAAAACAATTTATACAGGTAGTAAAGCGAGTGTAAGGGGAAATGGGAAACTGAGCGACTGTTTCGATATTATGCAAGGCGTGAAGCAAGGATGCGTTATGTCCTCGTGGCTATTTATCATATTCATGGATAAATGTCTAAGAACTGCCCTCTTCGACGAAGAAGCTGTAGATCTCGAAACCGTCAAGGTACGTGGGTTAGCTCTCGCAGATGACAAGATTGTTATGGCAGAATCAGTCGAAGACTTGCAAAGAATGTTGAATAAACTTAATACAAGCATGGAGAACATGGGCCTCAAAATTAACGTGAATAAAACGAAAATCATGGTGTTTGAGGGAAAAAGCGAGAAAACAATGTGCAACATTGTCCTAAATGATGAGAGATTAGAACAAGTTGACAAGTACGTATATCTGGGTAGCCTATTCACTAGCGACGGAAAAATAGATGGGGAGTTAGATAGGCGCATAAATAAGGGTAAGCAGGTTATCGGTAGAGCAGGGTCCATCCTCAGAAATAAAAACATATCAAAAAAAGCTAAAATGGCCATACATAACTCTATCTTCGTACCGACTGTACTAAACGGTAGCGAGGCATGGATCTGTCAAGAAAAGGACAGGAGCAAAATCAACGCGATCGGCATGAAACCTCTCCGCATAATATGCGGGAAAACACTGATGGACAAAGTCAGAAATGAGACAATCCTCAAAGAATGTGGTACAGAAGAGACACTAGTTGACATATGGGAAAGAAATCAGCTAAGGTGGTTCGGACATCTTGAAAGAATGAGAGATGAACGACTGACCAAACACGTGTATAAAGGTAAAATAAATGGTAGAATGCCCAGAGGTAGACCGCCGAAAGAATGGTTAGAATCTGTGAATGAGACAATTATCCGAAGAGACGTAAGAAGTCATAGGAACACAAAAGCTTGCATGAAAAAATGCATGGACGTGAAGGAAGCTAGAGTAGTATGCCAGGACAGAAAAGTGTGGCGACAAATAATTTGTAAACAGAGTGACAATAGTGTGAATGGCGCCTGAAACAAAGACTTTGGATACTAATGGGCCCAAGTGGGGAACCATACATAACAATTTTGTGAGGCTCCTCACTTGGGGTGATCGCTAGAGAGATTGATCAGCAACCTGGGTCGGAGCAGTGTTGCGGAATGAACGTGTCATTTAAATAAATGACACCTACTCTATACCTATACACCTGTTCACTATTTTCCAACCGAGCAAGTCATGCCTACCCCGAAAGGGAAATGGCTTAATGGTATAATAATAATAATAATAATAATAATTTGACACCCAACGCAGGTATGGGTCAGTTGACCCCTCGTGGTAATCAAAGGTGGCAGAAAATCCCGGTACTTCTAGTGTTAAATCTGAATAATTTTATTTATTCTTGTGGTTATCCCCTGAAAATTTTGAAAAAACTGTAAATATTTTTGAAATTTTTTAAACATGTAAGATAAAAGAAAACGAAAACATATGATAAGCTAGCGGAAACGTAGGAATTTCAGTGTAGACGGACAATTTATTTTACTTTATTAGTTTTGATTTGTTTTAATAATTACATTGCAAAATTATAAATGTTAAAAAATTTGTCCTATAAACTATTATGTTCAATAATAAATATTTCTTTTAAATTACAGACGATAATGCTCACCAAGGAGGGAATCCAGCCACGCAACAGCATTTGCGAAATCAGCAGAATCCGGTAACTATAATAATTTAACCCTCCGTTTACACACAGGGGATTTTAAGGCACAAACGATTTTTCAAACTGGAATATCTCGTCTTTGGAAAAATATGGAAGTTCGGTTCCCCCCTCTAAAAAATCTAGATAGTAATAGGGTCAGGTCCTGTGAGTGGCGCTGCAGTTCGTCAGTTAACCTTTGAGCGGTGCGCAGTGAAAGTGCGCACAGTGACATAAAAGACCCTGTGTGTAAACCAAGTTAGTGTTTTCACAAGTTAGTAAACAAGGCAGTGTGCGAAGAACACCGTATTCATTTTTATAAAGATTATGTAAAATGAATGTTTTTAAGCAATTTTACTATTTTTGTAGAACAAAAATGCGTTATCATTCAATATCCTGCTTTTTCTATGGAACTACCTGCATGAATCACTGTAAAATGTTCTCATTTTTCAGGTCTTCAAATAATTCAACTTTTTGAAGCCGTCGCCAATAGGCCTATATTTTTTTTTGAAGTTCATAGTCTAAGCTCTAAAACCTTGCAATGATTTTTTTTTAAATTTATTTGTTGCAAAATTATGAATTTTTTAACAAGTTTCGATTTTTTTCTATATTTTTACCAAATTTCAATTTTTATTTTAAATTTTTTTCAACAATTGACACTAACAACAATTGGATCGTGTAGTAGACACTTCAAAAAATAACCCTGAATTTTTATAGATTTTTTGAAAACCAGAAACAGTTCAAAAAGTGAATGGGACTTAAAAGACCCTGTGTGTAAACGGAAGGTGGGAAAAAGAAGTGTGTAAACGGAGGGTTAAAATTCATTTAATGTTTTTCAGTATTTCTAAAACCCTTAGAATTCACCATTGCAAATGTCTTGAATGCCTTGAAGTATTTTAAATTGGTGATGTTTTTTGCCGGTCTTCAAGATTTTGTTGAAGATTTCAGTAATAGGTTTCTTTTCAAACATACTTATTGTGAAAATTTGAAATCATTAAAAATATATAAATGTTTAGATTGGAGCACCAAGATTCCAGCATCCTGGGATTCCCGTGATCATGGGAACTAATTCCCAATTTCAACAACTTTTATTGAGTGAGTTTGTTCAAAATATCTATTTTTTGTTTGCAATAAAAATAGCGTACTACGTGTGTTTTTATTACCACTTTATTTTAATAAGCTTCAGATTACTTAAAATCTAGATATCTTGAAATCCCTGCCAATCTAATGAAGTCTTCTTTAAAATACTTTGGAAAAATCTATACAAAAAAAAAAAAAAAAATTGATTAGCATTTCGAACTCGAAAGTTCATTGCCTCACTACCCGATTCGGGTAGTGTTTCTAGGTGGATAAATACTACCAGTGTGGGTCCACCACACCCACGACGGGCCAACACCACGCAGTATTCCCCGAACAGTCACCCATCCAAGTACTAACCGCGCCCAACGCTGCTTAACTTCAGTGATCTTACGGGAACTGGTGTTTTCAGCGTGGTATTGCCGTTGGCAATACAAAATAAAATGAAATTGAATTATATATCTTTTCTTAAGATTTTCTAGATTACCATGAATTTCCATAAAAGCTGGTTTGAAATCTTTTTTAAATCCTATGAATTTGTTGAAAATTTTTTTACTTCACTGAGTTATTTTAAGCCACCTTAGAAAATTTTTTAATGATTCAAAATCTTGTTGTTTCTCTAAAATAACTTGAAATCACTCAAAATTCTGTAAAGCGTTTTAGAAATTCTCTGAAATAATTGGTAATCCTTAAATATTTACTGCACGTCCTAGCCAATTGAGTCATTGAACCGCTTGGATCTTGTCGACCAAATCTCAGTCAAATTTTTCTCAAGAGGCAATATTTAAATGTTCAATTAAATTATTCAATTAATCTTTTATTTCTGTTCAAATTGTGAAGCTCTAAAATGTAAAGGATTTATTACTTTCAGATTTATTATACATAATTGAAGAATATTTCAATTTTAATTAGTTTTTCTAGCATACGAAATCTAATGATTCTAGTTTTAGTAATATTATTTAGTAAAAGTCTGGAATAAAAAAACAAAAGCAAATACTTCAAATAATGTATTTGAAAGTTCAAGTTAAAAAAATACATCCGGATAAAAAGTACTTGAACCTGAAATATTCTATGTTTAAAGTTTAACGTGAACATTAGGGTGATCCAAAAATGCATTGTAATTTTTGTCTACTGAGCAAGACACCTCCCCCTCCACCACAAAAGGTTTTCAGTTCCGGGGAAAGGAAATCCGTTTTTTTTTATTATTGAAAGTCCTACAATAAAACAAAAAGAAAGTAATTGGGACGAATTGAGAAGAAGTCGCCGGGAGCCCCCGTGAATCTTGCTTTGCGACAATCTCGAATTGGAGATGGTGATGAATTATTTTCAGCGTCCGCCAATTCATTTTAATTCGCGAGATTTTGAGGCAAGCTCCAATTCGCCAGAATTTGCCAGCGCGAATACAGTTAAAGACTGGCCTATTCAATCGAATTCGTAAGCTCTAACCAACGCGCTCACCATAAAGGATCCGTTTTACATAAATATCAATGAGTTTCGTAGTTCAGTGGTCGCCCACTGGACTTTATACACTTGAGATCGCTGGTTCGAGTCTCGAGGCATGCAATTTTTATTAATTTTTTCCGGAATGACCTCGACCACGAATTAAGGTGAATTGACACGCATTCAATTCGCTCTGGCCCAATTCGTTTCAACGAATCAGAAAGCAGAATTCGGGCGAATTTCAACATGTTAATTTATCGCAATCCCCGAATTTTATCGCAATCCTCCCGTTGTGAGACCCCCTTAGCTAGAAAAAAATGTTTTTACCAAGGTGTCTGTCTGTAGTCTGTCTGTCTGTCTGTAGGCACGATAACTTTCGAAAAAATAATCAGATTGGGTTGTGCTTTGGCACACTTTTTTAGGGCCTAAGAAGAAAGAACAAGTTCGCTAACCAGCTAATTTTGATCAAAATTCAAAAAGTTAGACCATTTTGAAAATTTTTGAGACCATTTTTTTCAAAATTCAGAAATTCTATGTACGGCTATTCATAGAACTCCAAAACTCGAACAATTTATCCTAATGACTTTCGGATAAGAAGAAAGTTACCGGAGTTGAAGCATTTTCAAAATTACAAAAAACAAATGTAAATGAACATTTTATGCCGAAAAACGCACGATATGAGAAAAAGTCAAGAGGAGAAAAATGTTTCTTTTTGAAGACCCTACAATATTTTCATGACAACTTTTTGAATTTTTTGAAAAACCAAAATCCAAATTTTGATCACACAAAAAAATAATGAAAAATCAATAATTTCATTTTGCTGTCAAACTATGCAAGATGCGACCCAAGATGAATCGAACAAAATTATGCACCCAAAAAAGATCTCCAAATTTGTTATTATTCACTTTTTGATATGATGCGTAGTTTTTGTTTTATTCGTAAAAGACAGCATTGGAAATAGTAAAATTAAATTTTTAGACGAATAACACAAGCTACGAAAAAAATGACACAGACAAAGTTGTTCATCCAAAGAAGAGGTACAAATTTGTTATAAATCATGTGCTGATAGGATGCGTGGTTTTTGTTTTATTCGTGACTTTTTCATTTCTATCATACGGTGCACAGAACCGAGCGTGGAACGCAAGGTTCAAATGATTTCCAAATCACATATCGAGCACAAAGCGCGAGTGTCTGGATGAGAATGTGTTCCTTAAGGTCGATAGAACCTTGAGTAAATAAAGTTCCATTTCATTCTAAAATAAAAACAAATTTAACAATCACTTCACATGTAGAGGTTTTGATAATTTTATAATATTTGCAAATACACGAAGTTCAAAAACCTAGAGAAACCGAGCGTAAAGCGCGATGCAAATACGTCCGAGCGCGTAGCGCGAGGTGAATATATAATCCAGCGCGAAGCGGGAGATAAATATATGATCGAGCGCGAAGCGCGAGATCCAACAGTCGCGCGCCCTAGGCGCGCTCAAACTTGCGAACGAAGCGAGCCGCGCACTTGACTTGATCTAACATGGGAAAATTTTGTATTTTCGAAAAATTGGACTGATACTTTAGTATTATTACTTACTTTTTACGTATTACTTTTTTACTTTTTACGTATTATATTAATTTTCAGCATTTTCTGCCTACTTTTTCGATAAAAATAATGACTAAGGGACAATTGAAACATCCCGCATGACTTATTAAACCATTTTTAATTATTTAAATAAATCAGACTTATTCAAGCAGTTATTTTTTTCGAATAAAATGTGAAAAATAATCGTATTTTATGAATGGAGTGTAAAAGTTAGTCATAGTTTGGAGTAGTAAATTTTAAAAAACATGATGTGATTATTCAAACAATTATTTATTGTTTATTTTCAAAATTTCAAAAATTGAGCCAGAGATGTCCATTTTTTCTGAAGCGGGTATCTTATGCTTCTTATTGTTGAATACTCACATAAATTTGATACTTTTCTTCTAATGTTTAACAAATTTTTATTTTATTAAACAGTTTTTAGTTGTTCAAGCAGTTTTTTGCTTGAAAACTTTAAAAAATAATATAAAATGGAACACGCACAATTATTTTTCTAACTATAAAGTACTATAGTTTATAGAACGAAAGTCAAAAAGGATGTAAATTATTCATACTCAATTTGAAGGAAATTTTGAAGTGAACAATAATTTATTGTTTAAACAATGCCATAAAGTTTTCAGCAGAATGCAACACTCCTCAAAATCATTCAATATTACTCGTTGAATTCATAAAATATGATTAAAAAAAAAATGTTCGGGAGAAATAATTGTTTTAACACATTCTATTTCTCCACACAATTTAAGATCTTTAATATATTTTTTCTATACACTACACAGTCAGAAAAATTAACTTATGTTAACTTAGAATTGAGGAATGAGCATATGGGGAAAGAAACAGAGGGTGCGGAAATAGACATAGGGAGTAATAAGAACGTGCAAAATGAGAATGAAAGATTGAAGAAGAGACTGAGTGACATTGAAAGGAGGTTGGAAGGGGAAGAAAAGGCAAAGAGAAAAAATAACATAATTATCAAGGGATTGACAATGGAGAGTGAAACAGGGGAGGCGGAAATCATAAATCTTCTGAGAAATATTGGAGTGCAGGTAAGGGTAGAAGGAGTTAAGAGGATAGGAGGGACGAAAGAAGGAAAGAAAGGAATGTTTGTAGTAAAAGTAGGGAGTGAGGAGGAGAAAAAGAAAATTATGGAGAACAAAAAATTATTGAAAGGAAGAAGGGAAAGAATTGAAGAGGATCTGACATGAAGGGAGAGGAAAAGGAGATGGCAAATAGACCAGAGGGCATGGATAGAGAGGAAAAAGGGGCACATGGTATGGATAGGGAGAGACAGATTATGGATAAATGGAGAGGAATGGTTCTGGGACGAGGAATCAGAAGAAATAAGGAAGAAGGAAAAAAGAGTTGAGAAAGGTAGAAAAAAGGAAGATACAAAAGATGTTAGCGAGCAAACAGAGGGGTTTCCAAAAAGCAAGGCGGAAGAAAAGTAAGGAGGATAGGAGAGGGAAGGGATGGGAAAAACGTAAAAATAGCTTTCTGGAATGTGTCAGGCTTGAAGAACAAGAATGAAGGATTTTGGCGAGAGTTAGAAAAATGGGATGTGATTATGATGAGTGAAACATGGGCAGATGAGAAGGATTGGAAGGGGATGAAAAGGATGCTACCCAAAGGGTATGTGTGGACAATGCAAGAATCGAGAAAGGAACACGTTAAAGGTAGAGGGATGGGCGGCATGGTCTCGGGGGTGAGAAAAGAACTGGCAGTAAGAGGGAGAACAGAGGAGGATAGAGAGGAAAAGGATGGAACAATGGTAAGAAGGATTGTAATTGGAAAAGTCAAAATAGCGGTGGTTTGTGTGTATAGAAGAAGAGGGGATGAGGAAGGTTGGAGAGAAATAAGGAGGTGGATGGAGGAAAAGAAGGAAGAGTTGGTTTTAATAGGAGGTGACTTGAATGCTTGGACTGGCGAGCAAGGGGGAGGGACTTGGGATGAAGAAGAGGAGGCCTATATAAAGAGCTCCGAACATAGGGAGATAGACAGGGAGGGGAGGAGGTTACTAGAAGTAATAGGAGAAACAGGATGGTTCACATGTAATGGCAATATGAAAGGAGATGAGAAGGGAGAGATCACATTTGTAGGTAAGGGAGAGACGTTAATAGACTACATCCTGGCGGAAGAAAGAATGAGTAATATGATATGCAGTATGAAGGTGGGGAATGAGATAGGGTCCGAGCACTTCCCAGTAATAGCGACACTGAAAGGTGGCGTCCACAAGCGCGGCAGAGGGAGAAAGGAAAGAGGGGGGGAAAGGAACGCGAAAATGGGAGACTGGGGGGTAGATAAATTAAAAGTGTTTGAACAAAAAATGGAAAAGGAGATTGTTAGACATGAGAAGGAGGAGGAAGTAGACTTGTTGATTGAGAGGTTGAAAGGGTCGATTGAGAAGGTAAGGGATGAGGTAGGTGCGAAAGAAGAAAGAGAAAAGGGAAAGAGAGGCTGGTGGGATGAGGAATGCAGGGATAGTAAGGAGAGAATCAAAGAGTATGTAAGAAAATGGAGGAAAGGAGAAATAGAGAAGGAGGAGTACAACAGGAGGAAAAGAGAACATGAGAGGATGCTGGAAGGGAAAAAGCAAAAAGGAAAGGAGAAATACAAGGAAGAAGTAGAAAAAGCAATCAAAGAAGGTAGGGTTTGGGATATGATAAACAGGGAAAGAGGAGGAAGGAGGGGCGTGAATGAAGAAATAGAAATGGATGAATGGACGGATTATTTTAAGGGTTTGCTAGGGGGAGAACAAAATAGGATCGAAGGGGAAAATAGAAAGACAGTCTAGGGAGAAAGGGCGGAAGTGAACGAAATAACAAGAGAAGAAGTGAATGAGGCGATAGATAGACTAAAAAGAAGCAAGGCTACAGGAGAGGATGGTATGGAGAACGAAGCGATAAAGTATGGAGGAGAAGGGACTAGGGAAGGGATGTGGAAGATCTGCAACAAGGTCTGGAAAGGAGAAGGGTGGCCGGAGGAGTGTTATAAAATATACGCGGAAATTCTAAGAAAAAGGTCGGAGAGTCAGATAGAAGAGAAACAAAGTATCCCACACAATCAGACGGGATTTAGAAAAGGGATGGGAACAATAGATAACATTTACGTACTCAACTACTTGGTTAACAGAAACTTAGGGGGAAAAAAAGGGAAATTAGTAGCCTTGTTCGTAGATTTTAAAGCAGCTTTTGACTCAGTGAATAGAAAAGTTCTATGGCAGGCAATGAAAGAGAAGTGAATAGAGGAAGGGTTAGTGAAGAGGATAAAGGAAATTTTTACTGAAACCAGGATTAGGGTGAAGATAGGGGGGAAAAAAGGGGAGGTTTTCTGGACAGAAAGAGGTCTTAGGCAAGGGTGCCCGTTGAGTCCGCTGCTCTTTAATATGCTGCTGGCAGACTTAGAGGAGAAGCTAAAGGAGAAAGGGAAAGGGGGAACGATTCTTGGTAATAGCAAACTATACTCTCTAGCAGACGCGGACGACGTAGTTCTATTAGCAGACGATGAGAAGGGTATGAACCTAATGATAAAAATTTTCGAAGAATATGTACTAGCAAAAGAACTGACGGTGAACGTAGGGAAGACCAAGGTGATGTGCTTCAGAAAGAGAAAGACCAAAATACGTTACGGTTGGAAGATGAACGGACAAACAGTGGAAACTGTGGAGGAGTTCTGTTACTTAGGTTTCTGGTTTGAGGCAGGAGAGGGAAACGAGGTGCAGGTGAGGAAGAGAATCGAATGTGCGAGCAAAGTAATGGGCCAAGTATGGGGTATAGGAAAGAGAAGGTTCAAGGACGACTGGAGAATGAGGGTCTGGTTGTTTGATGCGTTGGTATGGGCGGTATTGGGTTATGGGGTAGAAGTCTGGGGATGGAAAGAACATAGGAAAGTGGAAAGTATGCATGAGAGATTTCTGAGATGGGTAATGGGGGTTAGTTGGAGTTGCCCAGGATACATGTTGAGGGAAGAACTAGGAAGGGAGAAAATGGTAACGAGACAAATTAAGAGAGCCTGGAGGTTTGAAGAGAAACTGAAAAGGGGGGAGGGGAGAAGAATAGCACAAGTATGCTTGGACGAAGTTCGGAACAAGGAGACGGGAGGAAATTTGGGAAACTCGAAATGGGAGGTAGAAAGCACAAAAATGAGGAATGTTTGTGATATGCAGGAAGGGGTTCTGGATTGGCAGAACATAGAATTAGAGCTATTAGTAAGACAAGGAGAAGAGAGATGGAGAAAAATTATGGATTCGAAGTACAATAGATGGTATATGATGGTCAAAGGGTTGACGGAACCAGAATACTTGCAAAAGATGAAAAAGGAAGACAAATGGAATAGGGTGGTACGGTATAGAATGGGGGAAGGAGTGAGATCTTGTAGATATTGGATGGATGAAGAGGTCATGGGCACATGTGTTAGAGAGGTGTACAGGAGAGGAAGATGGACAGTTGAGTGTGGATGAGTGTGTGAGATGATTTTGGATGGTAATGGACAGGGAGTGATGTGGATGAAAAAGCTGGAAGAAATAAGAGAAAGCAAGGGAACAGGGCAGAGCCAAACGGGTAATCCTCTGTGAAGGAAAGTCACTAGAAAAATGGTAAATTTTAAATCGTTGAAAATGCATTTGATGGTAAGAGAAAACGGAAGCCCTGGAAGGTCGCTCATGCTTAGATTTGTAGAAAGTTAAGAATAATAGTATTAATATGACTGTTATCATGTAAGGCGAAGAATTAGAATATAAGCAGTGAATAAGTTAGACTAAGGATGAAATGTAAATATATGTACAGGGAGCGGAGGCCCTCAAACCCGTAAAAGGGAGAGATTAAATATACATACATACATAAACAACTTCGAAATTTCTAACCTTCTTTTCAAATTATTCTGGAGTCCCACGAATTTCCATAAAATTACTTAAACTAGTTTGAATTCTTTTTTGAATCGTATGAAATTAGTTGCATTTTTTTATAGCTTGAAATCACTAAAAATCCTGTAAAGCGTTTAAAAATCCTCTGAAATGTTTGCTAATCCCTATAAATTCTTAAAAATCCTATTAAACTTTTTGAGATATCTTTCAGAAAATTGTAATACCTTCAAAGCTCTTGAAATGTACTTAAACTTGTTCGAATCTCATAAAATGTATTTATTTTGGTCGTCATCCCCTGAAAATTTTGAAAAAATTTAAACATTTTTGAAATTGTTTAGAAAGGTAAAATGAAAGAAAACGAAAACATGTGATAAGCGAGCGGAAACATAGGAATTTCAGTGTGGACGGACAGTTTATTATTTTATTATTTTTGCTTAGTTTTAATACTTTCCTAGAAAAACTATAAATATAAATGTTATAAATTTTTTTCTAGAAACTATTATGTTCAATAACAATTTTTTTTTTAATTACATACGGTAATGCTCACCAAGTAGGGCCTTTCCAATTGAATGCACAAATTGGCGATGTTCGTGAAAGGGGTACGTTAAAATTTTGATATGTCGAATAAGATTTTTTTTAAATTTCAAACAATTGTTACAGACGGAGCGAATCCTGCCACGCAGCAGAATATGGGCTATCAACAGAATCCGGTAACTATAATAATTTAAAATTTATTTAATGTTTTTCAGTATTTCTAAAACCCTTAAAATTCTCTAAAATTCATTAAATCTTGAAATCTTATGCAAATTTTTTTATTCTGTTGTAAATACTTTAAAATAATTTGAAATGCCTTGGAACCATTGCAAATGTTTTGAATGCCTTGAAGTGTTTAAAATCAGTGATATTGTTTAACCGTCTTTAAGATTTTGATAAAGATTGGAAGGTTTCAGTTATAGGTTTTTTTTCTCCAAATATAGTTATTGTGAAAATTTTAAATACTTAAAAATATCTAAATTTTTAGATTCGAGCACCCATGTTTCAGCAGCAAGAGATTCCTGTGCATCAGCATATGCGCCATCAACAGAATCCGGTAACTATAATAATTTAAGGTTTTTTAATGTTTTTCAGTATTTCTAAAACCCTTAAAATTATCTAAAATTCATTAAATCTTGAAATCTTATGCAAATTTTTTCATTCCTAACATTCCAATAACGAGTGAGTTTTTTGAAATATCTATTTTTTGTTTCCAATAAAAACATTGAGCTACGTGTGTTTTTATTAAACCTTTATTTAATAAGCTTTAAATTACTTAAAATTTCCTTAAAATCACTTACAGTTATTTGAAAAATACTTTAAAACTCTTCAAAATCCCTTTAAATTCTCGAAAATAATTCGAAGTATCTGGAAATTTTGTGAAATTTCTTGAAAATCCTCTCACTTTTCCTCAATGTTTTTTAGGTTTCTTGAAATTCTTGCCAATCGAATGAATTTCCATAAAAGCTGGTTTGAAATATTTTTTATATCCATTGAAGTTGTTGGAAAATTGTTTACTTATCTGGATTATTTTAAACCACCTCAAAAAACATGTAATGCTTCAAAATCTTTTTAACTCTCTAAAATAACTTGAAATAATTTACAATTATGTAAAGCGTTCTAGAAATCCTTTGAAATATTTGATCATTTCTAAATATCTACTGCACACCCTAGGCAATTGTGTCATCGAACCGTTTGGATCTGGTCAACAAAATCTAAGCCAAGTTTTTTTTGTTGCTGAAAAGCCAATATTTAAATGTTCAAACGAATTATTAAATTAATTTGTTATTTCTGTTTAAATTGTGAAGCTCTAAAATTTAAAGGATTTATTACTTTCAGATTTATTATACATAATTGAAAAATATTTAAATTTTAAGTAGTTTTTCTAGCATAAAAAATCTAATGATTCTAGTTTTAGTAATGTTATTTAGTAAAAGTCTGGAATTAAAAACAAAAGCAGCTACTACAAATAATTTATTTGAAAGTTCAACTTAAAAAAATACGTCGAGATAAAAAGTACATGAACCTGAAATATTTTATCTTTAAAGTTGAATGTGGACATTAGGGTGGTCCAAAAATGCATTGCAAAATTTTTTGCTTACTCTAGTGATCAAGATACCTTCTCCTCTTTCACAAAAGGTTTTTAGTTTAAAAAAAACCCGTATTTTGTTACATTGAAATTCCAACAACTTTAAAATCCCATATACGTAATATGGGAACATTTTGGATCTTCGAAAAATTGGACTTATACTTCAGAGTTTGATTGAAAGTTGCCAAATTTTTCAAAAATTGAAGAGGAGTTTCCAGGAAATAGAGCCATACCGATAACTTTCATGTTTTACATCCGCCCCCCCCCCCCCCCACACACACACAGGCACAACGCCCCAAATATGACACAAAAATCAAAAAACTACATTTTTTCTTATCATGTCAATTCTTAGCATTTTCTGCTCACTTCTGCAATGAAAATAATAACTAATGGTTAATTTAAATATCCACTATGACTTTCTAAACGATTTTGAATTTTTTAAATAAATGTGTCTCATTCAAATAATAATTTTGTTCAAAAAAGTGTAAAAAATAATCGTATATTTTTTAATAAAATGTAATAGTTAGTCATAGTTTGGAGTATTAAATTAAAAGAAACATGATGTGATTATTTAAACAATTATTTATTGTTAATTTTCAAAAGAATTTACCACTCCTCAAAATCATTCAATATTACTCGTTTGTTGAATTCAGATAGTATTTTTCTACAAAAAATGTTTTTTGGAGAAAAATAATTGTTCAAACGAACTCAATTTGTTTAAACAATTAAAAGACCGTTAATATATTCTTTCTGTGAATTATAAAGTCAAACTTTTTGAAATATCTATAAGAAAATGTTAATATTCTCAAAAGTCTTAAAATGTGCTTAAACTTTTTGAGATGTCATGAAATCCATTTATTTTCTTCGTAATCCCCTGAGATTTGGAAAAATCTATATAAAGTTTTTAAACTTTTCAAAACTGTAAGGTAAAAGGAAACAAAAACATGCGATAAGATAACGGAAACTTAGGACCTTCAACGTTGACAGACTGCACCTTTTACTTTGTAATTTTTGTTTAAATTTTATAATTACCTAGAAAGATTATAAATGTTATGCAATTTTTGTATGAACTATAAAGTTTAATAACATATTTTTCTTCTCAATTTCAGATGATAATGCTCACCATGGAGGGAATTTCGAGCAAAATTCAGAGACGGGAAATGCTCGTGAAAGGGGTACGGTTAGATTTTAATGTCCCGAATAAAAGGTTGCTTGAATTTAAAATAATTGTCACAGTTCAGAGATAATTTTTTAAATATTTTAGGACATGCGCCACGAGCTGGACAAGCTGTAAGAAGAAGGCGTTCGCTGGCGGCAATAGGTCGTCAGCAAAGTCAAAAAGTGACTAAATTTCTTGTAAATTTGGCCATAGAAAGCCAAAATGTTAATAAGAGAGGTCGTGGTCGCGGCGGCCACGGCCGATATTCTGGTTAACATTATAAGACAATGCATGCTAATTCAGATATTGCAAAATGTAGTATAAATTTTATTTATTATGATAACTTCAACATTTGTTTCTTATTTAGCATTAAATGTTATCCTCAACTACCATGAAAAATGTATCATTTCAATAAATTTATATTATTAAAATTCATAATATGCATTGGTATTGAAACAAACGTATTTGCATTGTCTTGTTTTTATAATTCAAAAAAAGTGCGCGACCTATAAAAAAACAATTTTGTTATTAAACAGTTTATTGCAACTTGTGTCGTTTTTCGATATATTCAATTTGTTTATTTTCAATGTTATTTTTTACAATTTGAACCAAAAATACGCATCCTAGCGTAAAGTGTTTCTATGAAAATTTTTATAACCAAAGTTTATAAAAAATTTATAGATCATTTTTGGTTGAACAACTTTTTTCTCAATTTTTTTCCGTCTCTTGTGTGGTTTTTCCAAAAATTTAATTTTTTTATTTTTAATGCGATTATTTATGATTAAAACAAAAAATACAATTCTTTAAAAAAATTATTTATGACAAATTTGTATAGCTCTTTCTTGTGTGAGCAGCTTTTGCCTATTAATTTTTTCATAGCTTGTGTCGTTTGTCCAAAAATTTAATTCTTTCATTTTTAATCTTATTTTCTAAGATTAAAGCAAAAACAATGGATTCTATCAAAAAGTGATTGCCAATGTAGATCTTTTTTGAATGCACAATTTTTGTCTATTCGTCTTTTTATACCCTTGTGTTGTTTTTCCAAAGATTTAATTTTTCTATTTTCAATGCAGATCTTTTTTACATACACAATTTTGCATTCTTTGTTTTTTTTTCATATTCTGTATATTTTGACCGCAAAATGGAATTTTTGATTTTTGATTTTTTTGCGATAAAAATTAGAATTTTCGATTTTTCAAAAAATAGAGAAAAGTCTTATAACAGTATTGTAGGGTGTTCAAAAAGAACTACGAATATACGTACATAGAATTTTTAGATTTGAAAAAAAAGTGGTCTCAACAATTTTGAAAAAGCGCTCACTTTTTTAATTTCCATCCAAAATGGCTGGCTAACGAACTTGACCTTCATTTTGGGATACTTAAAGAGTATACCAAAGCCCAAATCAATCTGTCAATTCTTTCGAAAGTTATCGTGCTAACATACTAAAAATCTACATACATACACACCCACATACACACATAAATACAGACAGAAAGACACATTCACGAAAACGTGTTTTTTGGTTTCAGATGGTCTCAAAACGTGGAAATTTGACACAAACAGGGGGGGGGGGGGGGGTCAAATTTTACACAAATCTAATACCTTCTCTGATGAGAATGTATTTCACTGTCAATGTAATTTCTTACGAATGAAACAAAAACTGCACATCCTATCAAAAAGTGTTCAATAACAAATTTGTAGATCTTTTTTTTACACACAAACTTTGTTCAATCATCATCCGTCGTATCTTGCATAGTTTGGCCGTAAAATTGCATTTTTGGATTTTTAATTATTTTTTGTGCAATAAAAATGTTAATTTTCGATTTTTGAAGAAAATTCAAAAAGTCATTATGATAATCTTGCAGGGCGTGCAAAAAGAAACATTTTTTCGCTCTCGACTTTTTTTCGTATCGTGCGTTTTTCGGCTGAAAATGTTAATTTTCGTTTCTTTTTTTGGATTTTGAAAATGCTGTAACACTGAAAATTTTCATTTTATCGAAAAATGTCATGAGAAAAAATTGTTTGAATATCCGAGTACTATGAACAGCCGCAAATATAATTTTCAAATTTAAAAAAAAAATGGTCTCAAAAATTTTCAAAATGGTGTCACTTTTTAAACATTTATCAAAAATAGCTGGCTAACGAACTTGACCTTCATTTTAGGATACTTGAAGAGTATACCAAAGCCCAATTCAATCTGTCAATTCTTTCGAAAGTTATCGTGCTAACAGACTAAAAATCTACATACATCACCACCCTCATACACACATACACAAATACACACATACACACAGACAGACAGACACATTCGTAAAAACCTATTTTTTTGGTTCAGGGGGTCTCAAAACGTGGACATTTGACAAAAACCGGGGGGGGGGGGGGTCAAATTTTACACAAATCTAATACCTTCTCTAGATGAGAATGTAAAAAGATGAGTGTGAAATTACAAACGCGGTTTAACACTGAGTTTCAAGACAAAAGAATCCCTCGATGCCCTAAACGTCCCGGAGGACTAGGAGGTAAAAATAAATACAGATAATACATATGTATATTGAAAACTGATAGCGAATCGTCAATCTATAATTTTTCAATTTAATTGAATTTGTGAATTTTCATTGCAGATGACGAGCGACGTCAACTAGGTGCCGAAAATGGACCGGAATGGCGTCAAAGAGTGGAAGTAGTCGAACCGATCCTTCAAAGATGTCTCTCTGAATTACGAGATCGTTTTGCATCAAACTCGAGTGAAATATACAAAGCTTGTGCCTTGCTGAATCCTGAAAGATTTTCGGAAATCGAGCGTGATGGTGTTCCTGAAAAAGGTTTAGCTCTTCTTTTTAGTCTTGCAAAAGTAGAAGAGGATAAGGCAAGGAATGAGCTAACTTCGTTTGCAAAAATTACATGGAATTGTGCGAAAGCATAGGAGTCGAATTCCGAACAGAGGAAGATCAGAGTTGTGATGCTGATCTCCAGGAAGATGCTGAAGATAGCGACATTGAAGACGACGACCTCAAAGATAGAAGAAAGGAAAAAGATAAGACAGGCTGTAAAAAAGGTTGTCTTAGATGTACTTACAACTTACTGAGAAAATATGGTTTATACGAAGCAGCGTATAAAACATTGTGTGAAGTGTGTAAAGTAGCACAAACACTCCCTTGCACACAAGTTACCTGCGAACAAAGTTTCAGTAAGCTAAAAATAATAAAAAGCCGAATCCATAACGCAATGTCTGAAGACATGTTACAGCCATGTATGTCAATGGCAATCAAACGCGACCTTGTTTATCAAAGAGACCGTGATGTGGTAATTGAAGAATATGCATCCAGTTCAAAAGAATTAGGCAGATTATTGCACATTTAAGTCGTTCCGAAGTAACCTCAGAAGTCAGTCGTTTATTTGAAAATAGGGAAAGAATTTTTAAAAGAAAAGTTTCAAAATATTTTCGAAGAAGTTTTAAAAATTTTCATTATTTGTCTATAAGCTCTTTTTATGTGTGCAGATTTATTCAATAAAAGATTCTATAACCGCGTAACTAAAGTGACACTTGGAAATAGACAAGAAATGGAAGTATCTACAACCTGTTTTTAAAAAAAGATGAGTTTCTAGTATATACCAAATTATATTAATTTTTACTAAAAAACAATTTTTCCCCATGTTTTGGATAGGGGGGGGGGGGGGGGGGATCTTTAGATACTTTAAATACGCTCTGTCGGATTTAAAGAACTTATACCAGGAATTTTATTCGTAGTAGAACTGCACTCAATTCGCGTGAATGTTTTAAATTGATTTAAATGATTTCAAAGGAATTTCATTTTTCAAGGATTGCTGTAATGCTTTCTACTGAATTTTATAATAATATTTTACTCATTTTTCAAAAATTTGTTTACAATAAATCCAGGACTGCGCAGGATTTCCAGATTTTTGTTCTCATTCTTATACACCCGAAAGTATTTACTAAATCTTAAAACACTAAGTATTTTCAACGGTCAAACTTAAAAAAAAAAAGGAAAGAGAGGGAATGATACGCATGTTTTATTTAACTCTCTCCAGTTCGCCCCTTTGTTCTCAAAATCAGTCGTTCTGAAGTACTCTCAGAAGTCAGTCGTTTATCTGAAAATAGGGAAAGAATTTTTAAAAGAAAAGTTTCAAAATATTTTAAAAGAAGTTTTAAAAATTTTCATTATTTGTCTATAAACTCTTTTTACGTGAGCAGACTTATTCAATAAAAGATTGTATAACCGCGTAACTAAAGTGACCCTTGGAAATAGACAAGAAATGGAAGTATCTACAACCTGTTTTAAAAAAAAGATGAGTTTCTAGTATATACCATATTATATTAATTTTTACTAAAATACAATTTTTCCCCATGTTTTGGATAGGGTGAGGGGGGGGGGGAATCTTTAGATACTTTAAAGTCGCTCTGTCGGATTTAAAGAACTTATACCAGGAATTTTATTCGTAGTAGAACTGCACTCAATTCGCGTGAATGTTTTAAATTGATTTAAATGATTTCAAAGGAATTTCATTTTTCAAGGATTGCTGTAACGCATTCTACTGAATTTTGAAATAATATTTTACTTGTTTTTCAAAAATTTGTTTACAATAAATCCAGGACTGCGCAGGATTCCCAGATTTTTGTTCTCATTCTTATACACCCGAAAGTATTTACTAAATCTTAAAACACTCAGTATTTTCAACGGTCACACTTAAAAAAAAAAAAGGAAAGAGAGGGAATGAAACGCATGTGTTATTTAACTCTCTCCAGTTCGCCCCTTTGTTCTCGAAATCAGTCGTTCTGAAGTACTCTCAGAAGTAAGTCGTTTATTTGAAAATAGGGAAAGAATTTTTAAAAGAAAAGTTTCAAAATATTTCAAAAGAAGTTTTAAAAATTTTCATTATTTGTCTATAAACTCTTTTTATGTGTGCAGATTTATTCAATAAAAGATTTTATGACCGAGTAACTAAAGTGACACTTGGAAATAGACAAGAAATGGAAGTATCTACAACCTGTTTTTAAAAAAAGATGAGTTTCTAGTATATACCAAATTATATTAATTTTTACTAAAATGCAATTTTTCCCCATATTTTGGATAGGGTGAGGGGGGAGGGAGGGAATTTTTAGATACTTTAAATTCGCTCTGTCGGATTTAAAGAACTTATACCAGGAATTTTATTCGTAGTAGAACTGCACTCAATTCGCGTGAATGTTCTAAATTGATTTAAATGATTTCAAAGGAATTTCATTTTTCAAGGATTGCTGTAATGCTTTCTACTGAATTTTATAATAATATTTTACTCATTTTTCAAAAATTTGTTTACAATAAATCCAGGACTGCGCAGGATTTCCAGATTTGCGTTCTCATTCTTATACACCCGAAAGTATTTACTAAATCTTAAAACACTCAGTATTTTCAACGGTCAAACTAAAAAAAAAAGGAAAGAGAGGGAATGAAACGCATGTGTTATTTAACTCTCTCCAGTTCGCCCCTTTGTTCTCAAAATCAGTCGTTCTGAAGTACTCTCAGAAGTCAGTCGTTCATCTGAAAATAGGGAAAGAATTTTTAAAAGAAAAGTTTCAAAATATTTTAAAAGAAGTTTTAAAAATTTTCATTATTTGTCTATAAACCCTTTTTACGTGTGCAGATTTATTCAATAAAAGATTTTATAACCGCGTAACTAAAGTGACACTTGGAAATAGACAAGAAATGGAAGTATCTACAACCTGTTTTTAAAAAAAGATGAGTTTCTAGTATATACCAAATTATATTAATTTTTACTAAAATACAATTTCTCCCCATGTTTTGGATAGGGTGAGGGGGGGGGGGGGATCTTAAGATACTTTAAATTCGCTCTGTCGGATTTAAAGAACTTATACCAGGAATTTCATTCATAGTAGAACTGCACTCAATTCGCGTGAATGTTTTGAATTGATTTAAATGATTTCAAAGGAATTTCATTTCTCAAGGATTGCTGTAATGCTTTCTACTGAATCTTAAAATAATATTTTACTCGTTTTTCAAAAATTTGTTTACAATAAATCCAGGACTGCGCAGGGTTTTCCAGATTTTTGTTCTCATTCTTATACACCCGAAAGTATTTACTAAATCTTAAAACACTCAGTATTTTCAACGGTCAAACTTAAAAAAAAAAAGGAGAGAGAGGGAATGAAACGCATGTGTCATTTAACTCTCTCCAGTTCGCCCCTTTGTTCTCGAAATCAGCCGTTCTCAAGTACTCTCAGAAGAAAGTCGTTTATTTGAAAATAGGGAAAGTATTTTTAAAAGAAAAGTTTCAAAATATTTTGAAAGAAGTTTTAGAAATTTCCATTATTTGTCTATAAACTCTTTTTATGTGTGCAGATTTATTCAATAAAAGATTTTACGACCGCCTAACTAAAGTGACACTTGGAAATAGACAAGAAATGGAAGTATCTTTAACCTGTTTTTAAAAAAAGATGAGTTTCTAGTATATACCAAATTATATTAATTTTTACTAAAATACAATTTTTCCCCATGTTTTGGATAGGGTGAGGGGGGGGGGGAATCTTTAGATACTTTAAAGTCGCTCTGTCGGATTTAAAGAACTTATACCAGGAATTTTATTCGTAGTAGAACTGCACTCAATTCGCGTGAATGTTCTAAATTGATTTAAATGATTTCAAAGGAATTTCATTTTTCAAGGATTGCTGTAGTGCTTTCTACTGAATTTTATAGTAATATTTTACTCATTTTTCAAAAA
>CAKNXH010054934.1:0-10073 GCA_932178445.1 Andricus quercusramuli | reverse complement strand
GAACAGAGCCATTTAAATTTTAAAAGTACCCTCGCGCGTACATACACGGAAGCCTACGGTTGAGCACCACAACGCTTCGTCCAGCTTCGAGTTCAAGCTCCCTCGAGGCGGAGCACCTCACAATAGAAAAGGGTCGCTAGGCCTAGTCAGGTACCATGGTACCCTGAGATGCGTTTAACCCATTCCTTGTGACTGAATATCACCACGTATGTAATTTGAGGACGAGTAGAAAGAAAAGCGCCCACTTTCTATTTATAAATGGTCAAAAGATGCACTTATTGATAGAATTGATTGGAAACAAAAACAAATGATATCGGTGGAGAATTCTCCGTCAAAAAACATCACCACTTGCGTAACCTGAAGATGATTTTAAAATAAACTATTACTTTCTGCCTATAAACGACCAAACTATGAATATCACCACTTATGTAATTTGAAGACGAGTAGAAAGAAAAACGATTACTTTCTATTTATAAATGGTCAAAAGATGCATTTATTGATAGAATTTATTCCAAACAAAGACAAATAATAACAAAAACATCACCACTTGCGTAACGTGAAGATGATTTAAAAAAAGTATTACTTTCTGCCTATAAACGACCAAACTATGTATTTGTTTATAAAATTTGTTTGAAAAAAAGGAATATCGATTGAAAATTCTTTGTCACGTAATATCACCACTTATGTAATTTGAAGACCTGTAGAAAGAAAAACGAACACTTTCTATCTCTAAATGGTCAAAAGATGCATGTCCTTATACAATTTGTTTATAACAAAAACCAATAATATCGATTGACAAGTCTTCGTCAATAAACATCTCCACTTGTGTAACTTGATGATGATTGGAAAAAAAGTATTACTTTCTGTCTATAAATTATCAAACTATGCATTTGTTTATAAAATTTGTTTAGAAAATAAACAAATAATATGAAATGACCAATGTTAATAATAACATATTACCACTCATATAATTTAAAGTTACCAAAAAAGAAAAACGATTACTTTCTGCCAATGAACGCCTCAACTATGAATTTATTCACATAATTTGTTTATAAAACGCACAAATTATACCATACAACAAATTTTCATGATAAAAAATGATCGAGTTGATAAAATGAAGCAATTTCAAGTTACGAAGATACTTTGAAGCAAAATTTGCGATATGTT
Source organism: Andricus quercusramuli (assembly GCA_932178445.1). Lineage (NCBI taxonomy): Eukaryota > Metazoa > Arthropoda > Insecta > Hymenoptera > Cynipidae > Andricus > Andricus quercusramuli. The sequence continues at coordinate 8,906 of CAKNXH010054934.1, read as the reverse complement.
TACATTTTTTTAATATCACTTGTTGATAACAATTAGAATCGATGAATCGAATTGAATATTCAATGAATTGATTAATCATCCTTGACTCTGGTTTTTTTTTTCGATGAAGACCAAAGTAAATCACCCACCGATAATGAATACTGTGACAATATCGAAAGTAATGTCGAATAAAATGCAACATTACCAAAACTCCCAACAAAAATTGAACGGGTGAACCGATTTTTTTCTATCTTTTTTTAATCGTCTCGTAATTATGTAATGAACCCAATGCAGCATATAAAAACTCAATTTATGCATATTTTAATAATTATCAATTTCGTTCAAGCGGCTCGAATCGTCTCAGGATGCAACAATGGAAAGAGCGGAAGATTTACGAGCGACTTCCTGGGTTCAGCATGCTCGAAAACCGTCACGGTGAATTACCGTAAATTCTGTATGCTTTGGAGAGCGCCTGTTTTAGGTTCAACGGGGGTACTTTCCAGGTGGCGGATTGCTCATTTATAGGCGCAGACATAAAACATATTTTTGTTTTAATAAAAAAACACAAAAAACACACCCTTTTAAAAAAAAAAAAAAAAGCAATAATGTTAGGCACTATACCCTTCAGATTATGTGGTTCAAATCTTACATTGAACAATTCATCCGTTTAGTGGGATTAATGTCAGAACGAATACATGGGCTAAAAACTAGGCTCGACGAAGCGCCTTAACCATTCAAACAGTAAGACCTTTGGAAGAACATCCACCTCATTACTTTTCAATCATTGCAATACGAATTTTTCAATACTGAATAATAACTCAAAATGACGTTATAAATTTTTGTAACTTTTTCAATTCAAAAATTAATTCTATGCATCATTTTCGACTTAACCGTTATCTTATATTCATATAAATAAATATATATTGTATTCATTAGTATTTAATAATTAGATATTTATTCACCAGTTTCCTCTTTTCTAAATAATGCTACCTTTCTCCCCCTTTCTATTTTCTCTATCACATTTCAAAAGTAGAAGAAAATTTAAACAATGGAGAATTCTCATAAGCATGAAGTTGAAAGCAATTAAAACAATACTCCGTGTGCATCATTTTAGTTCTCTAGTACGTACCATTCTGCAATCTGAAGTTAGCAAAGTAAAATAGTACGAACGATGGCATCAAAACAAGACGATTTGGTATTATACACGAAGGAATAGTAAGGAGTAGTATCCCTGTAAGTGGGGAGTGGGACGAGCGACGTCCAATAATTCGTTAATGCTAGCTACGAATGAAAACTCGTATGCTGCCCCGTTCACATGCGCACTGGCGGTTGCCATGCAATCGATGTCAACACGCGTTTGAAGTTTCGAACTTGTGTATTGAACGAACATAAACAAACGAACATAACCGACATGTGCATCGAGATGTCAAAAGGTAACATATTGAGTGGGTATAACATGTGACTGCGAAAACAGCTCTGCGCATGTGCACGGGGGAGCGTACGAGTTTTCATTCGTAGCAAGCATTAACGAATTCTTGGACGTCACTTGTTCCACCTCTGCTCACCAAACACATAGGGTGATACCACTCCTTACTATTTCTTCAGGGTATTATAACAGGACGCTAAAAAAGTGATGCTCAATTCAAATGGAACCATAGTTTTTACAGTGGTGCGCACCTCGGTTCCTCTGGGTTTTCGTACTTCCTGTGTTCGCTATTGCGCGCTTCGCGGGCTAATACTCTCTTAGTTAGCTTCATCGTTATGACCTGCTTTTGCTCTAATTATGTACGTTTTACATAGAAAGAGGATCGAATTTACTTGAGGTTCTATCAACCTTAAGGAACACATTCTCATCAAGACACTTGCGCTCCGCGCTCGATATTTAGTTCAAAAATCATGTAAACCTCACGCTCCAAGCTCGTTTCTGTTCATCGTTTAAACAAAGAATGAAATGGTTTCATTTTCAGTTAGAGAAATAAGTTTTTAAACAAATCAAAATAAATTTAAACGAAATAGTTGAATTTTCAACTAAAATAATAATTATCAACGAAGAAGACGAATTTTTAACAAAGTAGTCCCACTTCCAACTAAGTAGTTGAATTTTTAACCAAAAACATTTTTTTCAGTCGCTATTCACCATTAGCTAAAATCTTGAAAATGTTATCAAACCAAATGAAATAAATTTTTAACAATATAGTTAAATTTCGAATCAACAGATGAATTTTCAACCGAAAGATTAATATTCTATCAAAAAAGAATAATTTATCACAAAATACGTGAATTTTCGACCAAAAAGTTTAATTTTCTACTACAAAAGACGAAGTTTCAACAAAATACAGAAATTTCAAACATATAGTTGAATTTTCAACTTGAGAGGGTAAATGTTGAACCAAACATGGAATAGCTAAATTTTCAATTAAATTTGTTTTTTAATCCTAAGAAAATATTCAAATTAAAAAAAGAAGATTTTAAACCTAAAATGATTAATCATCAACGAAAAAAATGAATTTTTAACAAAGTAGTTCCGCTTCCAACTAAGTAGTTGAAATTCGAACTAAACCCGGTTTTTTAAACGCTATTCACGATTAGCGAAAATCGCGAAAATTTTATGAAACAGTTCTAAAATCATATAAGATTTTCTGTAAAATCCATGAAAAAATGTAATAACAAAATAATATGGGTGTGCCGAAACACTTCCTATTTGACATGATGCTTGATAAGATAAGTGGTCTCGGAGGTGGCCTCATTGCCACGAACAAAATAGTATTTATCTGTCTTTAAACTTTGGCATTGAGCCACATTTCAAGCAAAATAACATTCTTTCCTCTAGAGTATACTAAAGATTATATTTCAGGAAATATTTCAATACATTTTTTTACTTAATATACTAAAGCCTAATTGCCATTTCTGCAGAAAAAATGTCGGTTTATTTTCCAACATTTTTATATGAATTTTACAGAAAATCTTATACGATTTCAGAAGTGTTTGATTCAAATTTAATTATATCTTTGAGTTTAAACAAAAATGTAACTGAAAATTTATCTATTTCATCTTTGATTCAAGATTTACCTTCTTTCGAGCCTTCTTTAATTAAAAATTCAACTATTCGAAAATTTCTGTATTTTGTTGAAACTTTGTCTTTTCTGATAGAATATTCATTTTCTTCGTGATTAAGTCACTTTTTTGGTTGAAAATTCAACTATTTCCTTGAAACTCTATTTTATATGCGCAAAAACTCATTTCCCTGAAGGAAAATTAAACCAGTTTATTCTTTGTTTAAAATTTATCTTTTTTAGATAAAAACTCATCTTATATAAAAAATTTGTCTTTTTTCCAGAGCACAAATTTTTCGACTTGGTTTCGACTTGAATTGCCCCCAATCAAGACAAGGTCGAAGTTGAAAAGTACGACTCCAGCATGTCTCCTTATTGAGACGGAGCCAGACTTTAATTTATGTCTGGGAGAAAATTTTCTATGTCTTGCAGACATATATATTTATTCGTCTTGAGACATGTTACGTCGATTCGAAACACCATGCTGAATCTATAAAAGTAAGACATTGTCTTATGTCTCGTCTCAGTTTTGAGACGCAGCCAGACATCGATGTCTTGGAGACGAACTCAAGACATCGCCCAGTCGAACTTAAGTCGAAGCATTTTTACTGGGGTTGGTAGAAAATCAAAAACTCACATTTTTGTTTGCCATTTTTTCTATTGAAAATTAATTTTTTTTAAATTGAAATTTAATTAAATTTTTAGTTTTTTTTTTTTTGTCAACGGCGATACCACGCTGAAAACACCAGTTCCCGTAAGATCACTGAAGTTAAGCAGTGTTGGGCGCGGTTAGTACTTGGATGGGTGACCGTTCGTGGAATACTGCGTGTTGTTGACCCGTCGTGGGTGTGGTGGACCCACACTGGTAGTATTTATCCACCTAGAAACACTACCCGAAGCGGGTAGTGAGGCAATGAACTTTCGAGTTCGAAATGCTAATCAATTTTTTATTTTTTTTTTAGTTTTTTTTTCCTTTTTCTAATATATTTAATTTTTTTGGTAGTAAATTCACATTTTTGGTTGAAAACTTGATGAGTTTTGTTAAAAAATTATTCTTTTTCAATAGAAAATTAATCTTTTGCTTGGAATTTCATTTCTTCCGTTTAGAGTTAGTTTTTTTATTAAAAAATCAATTTTTGTTGAAAATTTATTTTATCAGGTTAAAAATATATTTCTCTATTTTAAAATTAAACTATTTCATTTTCCGTTGCGAATTTATCCTTTCTGGTTAAAAATTCATCTTCTTTCTAAAAAACTTGAATCTTTTATATAAAATTCATCTCCTGAATTGAAAATTCAAGTACGTATTTGATTACAAATTTATTTTTTTTATTGTAGGAGCATTTTCAATTAATTATTTTAGAAAAAATATAGCTATTCCATTTTTCTTATAAAATGAATTTTCTGTGTTGAAAACAAACTTACTTTGTCTAAAACTCGACTTGTTTAGCCAATAAATCTATTATTTTGATAGAAAATGCACATTTTTGTATTTTAAATTGATTTTTTACCCCAAAATTCGTCTTTATGACCGGAAAACTCAACATTTTGGATGCGATTTGTTTTCTCTATTGACTAAACAATTTTTCGTTGTTGAAAATTCAACTCTCTTGTTGAAAATTCGAATTTTTTGTTTCAAAAATTTTTCATCGAAAACTGAAATGTGCGATTGCAAAATTTTGGTTTTATAAATGTTAAATTTTTGTTATTACTATTATGCACACAAATGTGAAATTCTTTGTCACTGCTCTTAAACTGAAACTCATTTCTCAATTATGTGCGTGAATTGCCAACATTCGATCCTTCAAGTTTTTTAAATTACCCAATCGGCATTGAGTGAAAACAATGCTTTCGAGATCTAAAATGTAATGTTGTTTCTCATTTATACATTATCAGTAATGTAAACTTCTTCTCTGTGATCTCACATTCACAAATATAAAGCTTATTGCTTTGTTATTTTGGAACGGAATTTCGGGAGAAAATTGAAAAACAGGTTTCAAATGATTTCCCATAATTTCGAAAAAGAATTTACAAGATTTTAAAACAAAGTTTTCAATTTGGAAGACTACAAAGTTTTAGAAAAATTGCCAGTGAGTTTAAGAAATATTTAGAAGGTTTAGAAATGTATGCACACTTTTTCAAAATTTTAGAGAGTTTTGAATTATTTTAATAGACATATAGAAAGGTTACAAGTTTCGAAAAGTTGAAAAAATACTTCAAAGCTTGTAAAGAAAATTTTAAAATTGCAAACGAAATGTGGGTCTTTGAAGATTCCGAAAAGAATTAAAATTCTGGGCTAAAACAGGGAATTTTTCAAACGAATTATAATTCGGACTCGGAACAGGGAATTTTTCAAATGACCATAATTCTGACTTGAAACAGAAAATTTTTCAAAGAATTATAGAATAGATAAACGTTTATTTTTCAGCCTGCTGGCCTTAAAAAATTGACTTGCTTACACATCCATTTTTTTACAGAATTTCCTAAAAACTAACCCTTAAGAACTAACATCCATCCATTCCTTATCTCTAAGCCGCACGCTCGTATCGCCTTGCCTTCCTCGCTTCGCCTCGCCTCGCTCGCATGTCCCTACTTTTTCGCATTGCCTCGCTTGCCAACCTCTGTTTTCGCAGCTAATACCTATTACTTATCTACTATTTACAATATTTACATCTTACTTATATCTACTTTCTCTCCTATTTACAATCTTTCCTTCTCCACTCCTCTTCCTCCATCCTTCTCTTCATCTCCATCTTACCCACCGCTCCCTTCACCCATGCTACTGCCCTTTTTTCCAGCCAGTGCTCCACTCTTGCATCCCCCTTTCCGCACAGTTCACACATCCTCTTCTCTCGAGAGAGCCAAAACCTATTGAAACCCTCTATACAACCACACCTCATCCTCGCTATAAGTTCCTGACTTCCTTTCTCTCCTTTCGCACACAAATATTGCGCTCTTGCCCTTGGCATAATCCACACATAGTTCCCGTTAAATCTTGACTCTCTTATTCTCTCTTCCCCTTCTGTCTTCTCTCTCTCCATGCTGTTTTGCTTAACCAATTCATAAACCTTCCTTCCTTCCTCGTGCATCCTTCTCACTTCATCCATCTGCAATCCATTCATTCTAAAATACCGTTCCCTCTCCGCCTCCATCTTCCCACCCCCTCCCCTGTTCTCCTTCTCCCTCCAACACTCCCTAACCAGCCTACTTCCCCCCTCTTCCAAAAATTTCTCCTCATATTTACACGCCTGGCTCCCTGCTAGAATTCCTATACTCGTTCTCCCCGTCTCCCTCCTGACAATATAATTAGGCGTGTTCCTTGCCAACCCCAGGGTCCACTTTACATACCTCTCCTGCGTTCTATTTACCTCTTCACTTTCCTTCCACCCCCACACCTCTACCCCATACAATAGCACACTCATCACTAGTGAATCAAACAATTTCATTCTCCTTCCAAATTCATCTGCGAATAACTTCATTCCCAACCCCCACACCTGCCTCATCACCACATTTGCCCTCCTCACTCTCTCTTTTATGTGACCATCCACTCCCCCATTCCTTCGAAACACGAAGCCCAGGTACACAAACTCTTTCACCTCCTGTACCTCCTTTCCCTTTCCCTTCCACTTCCACTCCCTTCCCTTATCCCTTCCCCCTCCTTTTCTGAACACCATAACCTTGGACTTTTCCGCATTCAGCTCTAACCCCTTTTCATCCAGGTATCTTCTCAACCTCTTCATCATCTCCTTTAAGGCCGCCTCGCTGGTTGCCAGCAACACTATGTCATCTGCATACGCTAGTGACCAAATTCTAACCCCTCCTATCCTTACTCCTCCTACCACCCCGGCCTCCAGCTTACTTTCCATATCCGCAAATAAAATCGCAAAAAGCGTTGGGCTAAGTGGACACCCTTGCCTTAACCCCCTATCCATCCAGAATCCCTCCGAAATCCCCTCCCCTACTCTTACCTTGTCTTTGGTCTCTTCATATATCTCCCTTTCCCTTTCAATTAGGCCTCTCTCTACTCCCCTATCCTCCATTGCCACCCACAACCTCCCCCTATCCACCGATGGAAACGCGGCTTTGAGATCCACAAAAAACGCGTACACTCTCGTCCCCTTCTTCGCTAATTCTCTATCCACCACGTGCTGTATCACGTAGATATTGTCGATAGTACTCCTACCCACCCTAAATCCCGCCTGCGTCTCCGGCAATATTCCTTTCCCCTCGACATCCTTCCGCAGTCTCTCTGCCACTACCATCGCGTATACCTTATGCGCCGTATTCATTATCGTAATCCCTCTATAATTTTCCTGCCTATCTCTATCCCCTTTCTTATACAGTGGCACTATTAGCCCTTCTCTCCACCATCTGGGAATCCCTCGCCCCTCCATACTTTCTTCACTGCCTCCTTCAGCCTCTCCCTAACCTCTTGTGTACTAAACAGCCATGCTTCGTTCTCTACCCCATCCAGCCCTGCTGCTTTTGACCTTTTCAACTTCCTTATCTGCTTCTCTATCTCTTCGTCATTCAACTCCTCCATCTCTGCCTCCCCCGTTCTTCTACTTCCCCCATCCTTCTTCCTTGAATCCGAGCCCTGGAATGATTCTTTGAAAAACTCTCTCCACTCCTCACTCCCTATCTTCTCGCTAACCCCCACCCTATGCTTCCTAAACCTATTTATTATCTTCCAGACGTCCCCTTCTGTCTTAACATTTGCTAACTCCTCTTCCAGATCTTTCTCCTTTTCCTGTTCTTTCTTCTTACACACCAATCAAAACCCCTTCCTCATTTCTACGTACTCCTCCCTTCTCGCATTACCCTCTTTCCACTTCTTGTACTTCCTCTTCACCTTCACCTTCCTCTTCATCTTTTTACATTCCCTATCCCACTACGGCTTCACCATTCCTTTCTTCTTCTTCCTAAATACCTTCTTTTGCACACAACCTTTCACCTTCTCTTTCAGATCCTCCCATATCTCTTCCACCGACTCACCTCCAAAGCGTACCTTTCCTAGCTCCTCTTGATACTTCTCCACCGCCTCCCTCGTCCAGGTCACCCTCTCCCCTATCGAGACTTCTTCCCTGCCTTGTCTTCCGCCACCCTCACCTCTTATCCACAGACTCAATGGCTGATGGTCTGATTCCACCCTCCCCTCTACTGCGAATTTTTCCGTCTCCTCCCATCCTTGCATATTCATGACCACATAATCTATCACCGATACCCCCACCTTACTTACATATGTGTATTCTCCCTCTTCGTCCCCATTTGCCATACCATTCGCCACTGCCCACCCTCTATCCTCCATCCAGTCCCTTAGAATCTCCCCCTCCTTATTTATTACATTATGCTTCGATTTCCTCTCGAAGCTCTCCCCTTCCCTGTAAAGTCCCCCTTCGCTCCCCATTCTCGCATTAAAGTCCCCACCCAGTACCACCATACCCTCTTCTCTTTCGCCCAGCAGGTCTTCCACTCTTTCTTTAATTCTTTCCATCCCATCCTTGTTGTACACTGTCACAAACTTACACTTTATCCCTCCTATTTTTATTTCCCTCATTTGCACTCCCTCCCCCTCTTCCTCTCCATGAACTTTTTCCTCTAATCCATCTCTAACCCCGGTTATAATTCCCCCACTGGCCCTTCCTTTCTTCTTCACTCTGACCGCCTCCTGAAGTCTCCACCTATACCCCCTTGGTAGCTTTGGCTCTATTCTATCCCATTCCTTTCTTTCTACCCACGTCTCTACCAGTCCAACAACATCAAATTCCTGGATATACCGCCAGAACTCCTCGTCCTTCTTCTTTACCCCTGCTACGTTCCAGTACACCACCTTCACTACTCCTCTACCCTGCGTTACCCCCACCCCCCCTACTT
>CAKNXH010054931.1:0-12709 GCA_932178445.1 Andricus quercusramuli | reverse complement strand
TACTATAAAAAACCGTATTTTCAAATATTGTGAATGACCATAGCTTCTTTACTCTTCAATGGAGTGTATCAGTGTTGTAGGTCAATCGATTCGACTCGAATCAACACATCTTTTCTGTGCTTACATCAAGTTTGAATTATGTTGATAAAAAAAGTGTTACTATAAAAAACAGATTTTTAAAATGTATAAAATACCATAACTTCCCTACTCTTCAATAATATGTATATTGATATTGTGGGTCAATCGATTCATTTCAAGCCGAATAATGTTTTTATTCTTACATTGACTTAGAATTTTGTTAGTGAAAAAAGTTTTACTGTAAAAAATCGTGTTTTCAAATATGATGCATAAGCATAGCTTCCTTACTCTTCAATGAATTTATTAAAATTATAGGTCAATCGATTCCACTCGAATCAACACATATTTTCTGTTTTTGCATCAACTTTGAATTATGTCGATGGAAAAAGTTTCACTATAAAAAATCGATTTTCAAAATATATAAATTACCATAACTTCCCTACTCTTTGGTAAAATGTATCAATATTACAGGTCAATTGATTCGTTTCAAGCCAAAGAATCTTTTATATTCTTGCATTAACTTTAAATTTTGTAAGCGAAAAAAGTTTTACTGTAAAAAATCGTCTTTTCAAATATTATGCATTTCCATAGCTTCCTCACTCTTCAATGAAGTCTATTAACATTATAGGTCAATCAATTGGCATCAAATCAAAGAATCTTTTTCGCATTTGCATCAATTTTCAATTGCTTTAAAGAAAAAAGTTTTACTTTTAAAAAAACGTCTTTGCAAATATTATGCATTACCATAGCTTCCTTAATCTGCAATAAAATTTAATTATATTATAGGTCCATCTATTCGACTTAAATCGGCACATCTTTTCTATTCTTGCATCAATTTTGAATTATCTTAACAAAAAAAGGTTCACTATAAAAAACCGATTTACAAAATATATAAATGTCCATAGCTTCCCTAACGTTTAATAGAGTGTAATAATATTATAGGTCAATCAATTTCTCTTGTGCCAAGAAATCTTTCATATCCTTGCATCAACTCTAAATTATGTTGATGAGAAAAGTTTTACAATAAAAAACCGTATTTTCAAATATTGTGAATGAACATAGCTTCCTTACTCTTCAATGGAGTGTATCAGTATTATAGGCCAATTGATTCGATTCGAATCAACAAATATTTTTTGTTCTTGCATCAACTTTGAATTATGTTGATGAAAAAAGTTTTACTATAAAAAATAGATTTTCAAAATGTATAAATTACCATAACTTCCCTACTATTTGATAAAATTCATTGATATTATAGGTCAATCGATTTTTTCCAAACCAAAGAATCTTTTATATTCTTGCATCAACTTTGAATTATGTTGAAGAAAAAAGTTTGACCATGAAAACCCGTATTTTCAAATATTATGCATTACCATAGCTTCCTTACTCTTCAATAAAATTTAATTATATTATAGGTCAATCGATTCGACTCGAATTAGCACATCTTTTCTGTTATCACATCAACTTTGAATTGTGTTAATGAAAAAAGATTGACTATAAAAAACCGATTTTCGAAATACATAAATTACCATAACTTCCCTACTGTTTGATAAAATGTATCAATATTATAGGTCAATTGATTCGTTTCAAGCCAAAGAATCTTTTATATTCTTGCATTAACTTTAAATTTTGTAAGCAAAAAAAGTTTTACTGTAAAAAATCGTCTTTTCAAATATTATGCATTTCCATAGCTTCCTTACTCTTCAATGAAGTCTATTAACCTTATAGGTCAATCGATTGGCATCGAATCAAAGAATGTTTTTCGCTTTCGCATCAATTTTCAATTGCTTCAAAGAAAAAAGTTTCACTTTTAAAAAAACGTCTTTGCAAATATTATGCATTACCATAGCTTCCTTACTCTTCAATAAAATTTAATTATATTATAGGTCACTCGATTCGACTCGAATCGACACATCTTTTCTATTCTTGCATCAATTTTGAATTATCTTAACAAAAAAAGTTTCACTATAAAAAACCGATTTACAAAATATATAAATTTCCATAGCTTCCCCACCGTTTAATGGCGTGTTATACTATTATAGGTCAATCAATTCCTCTTGCACCAAGAAATCTTTTATATCCTTGCATCAACTTCAAATTATGTTGATGAAACAAGTTTTACATTAAAAAACCGTATTTTCAAATATTGTGAATGACCACAACTTCCCTACTCTTCAATAAAATGTATTAAAATTATAGGTCAATCGATTTGTCTCGAACCGATTTTTAAAATATTATGAAGTGCTAAGAAAATGCAGTAAATATTTTTGGAAATCCTTTCGTTAGTTTCAAGATATTAGTGGTAAAAAAATTCAAAGTTCTGCAGGAATACAAAAGATTCCTTGGTTCAAAACGAATGGATTGACCTATAATATTAATACATGTTATTGAAGAGTAGGGAATTTAAGGCAATTTATATATTTTCAAAATCGGTTTTTTATTGTGAAACTTTTTTCATTAACGTAATTCAACGTTGATGCAAGAACAGAAAAAATTTGTTGGTTCGAGACGAATCGATTGACCTATAATATTGATACATTTTATAAAAGTGTAGGAAAGTTATGGTGATTTATATATTTTGAAAATCGGCTTTTTATAGTAAAACTTTTTTCATTAGCATAATTTAAAGTTCATGCAAGGATATAAGTGATTCCTTTGTTCGAGACGAATAAAGTGACCTAAAATATTGATATATTTTATTATTTCATAACGGAAATTGATCTTATCACATGTAAAAATTTTAAATCCAAAAGGGGCAGTTATGAAAATAATAAATAATAATGAATCCATGTGCACGCGCATATCATCAGTCGCACGCTGTTCTATTGTACCGTACGGTAATGATGCAAGAAAAATGTTAAAGTTTAACCTTTTTTAATTTTGATAAAAAAATAACAGACTTTAATTATAAAAATTTACCTACTTATGAAAGAAAACACCGCCAAGCAAGTAACGGAATGGTTTTTATAATTTTTTTCTCACCCCAAAAATGGTTTGTAACGCACGTACGGGAATGACGTTTTTGTTCTCAAGATGCATTTTTCAGTTTTAATATCGGATTCACAAAAAGAGAGTTAATATTTTAAGCTAAATTTTATAAAATCTTGTATTAAACGATACGCCTGTGTCTGTATTTATTACTCAACTGTAACTATAATATTTTACTAGGAAAAAAGACGTACGGTAATGACGTCTGAATTGGCAAAAATTGAGGGACGGACTTCAAGGCTTCTGCAATATTATTTGTTTGACTTAAAAAATGTAAATATATTGAATTTATGTTGATGTGAAGTTTACAAACTTGATACGTTAAGCGTTTTTCAAGTTACTGTCTAAAAAAAAGGAGAAAATCAATTTATTCTTGGGCAAAGAGAGGTTGGGACACCGTACGTTAATGACGTTGCGGGTCTTCTTACATTAAATTGAAGTAAATAGGAACAGAAATAAAAAAAAAGAACTGACGATTTTGTAGAGGATGATTATAAGTGTTTATTAAATTAAAAAAAAAATCAGCAAGAGTTTCTAAGTTAATGTTATTCCTCTGTGAGATAGCAAATACATATCATAACGGGAAGCAAAGTTAAAAAAAGAAAATTTTCAATTTAAAAGCCTCAGCAGTTGAATAAATGTAAATATTTCATTGAAACTTTATAAACTATTTTAAATTCAAAAGTAATTTGAGAAAATGGCTGCTATTATTCAATTCCAAATCCTATTCAAATATCGTATCAATCTGAAATATTCCATTGTAAACTCATTTCATTCGAAATTGTTTAACGAAGGAAGAAATTTTTGGAAAATATTTAGCAAATTTTACCTTTAATTTCAAATGAGCAATTATAAATCAAGTATTGAAAACTGAACAATTTCAAACTGAATTATTTGAATTTTGATGCATGAATAACAATTGAGTAAGTATTAATTAATATTATTAATATTTTTCCTGAAATTTTTTTTTTTTTAACTTAAAAGTTTACATTTTTTTCGTGGAAATATTGCATCTTTCTTGGAGAAATATGAAACTTTTTTATTGAAAATTCAACTATTTCCTGAAAAATTTACTTTTTTTTTTAAATTTGTATTTTTCTGTTGAAAAGTATATTGAAATCCTTTTGGATAAAAATTCAACTCTTATTTGAAAATTTGTCTTTTTGATTTAAAAATTCACCTGTTTTATTAGAATTTTAATTTTTCTTGGAAAAATGCAACTGTTTGCTTGAAATTTTGACAATCTTGTTAAAAAGTAATACTTTTTGGTTAAAAAGTCATACTTTTTTGGTAAAAAAATCGACTATTTAACAGAAAATTAACTTATAGTTCACAATTCTTATTTTGATTTAAGAAAATTAATTGGAATCTTCTTTCAATGAAAATTTAACTATTTTTTAAAAGTTTTTTTTTAGTACAAATTTTATCTTTCTTGGATGAAAATTCAACTATTTTGTTAAAAATTGATCCCTTTTGGTTGAGAAAATTCGTCTTTTTTGTTAAAAAATACATATTTTGATTTTGAAAAGTTAACTGGAATCTTTTTTGGATGAAAATTTAACTATTTAAAAAAATGTAGATTTTTTTTATATGAATATTCACCTCTTTTAAGAAAATTTTTTATCATTTTTGGATAAAAATTCAACTTTTGGATAGAGAATTCAACAATTGTGTTGAAAAGTCATCCTTTTCGGGTAGAAATTCGTCTTTTTGGATTGCAAATTCAATTTTTTTTTTTTAGAAACTTATTTCTCGGTTGAAAATTCATATTTTGATCGTGGAAAGTCAACTAAAATCTTTTTCAACAGAAAATTCAACTATTTTTTTTTTGATTATGAAAATACAACGTTTTGGTTGAAAATTATTCTTCTTTGCTTGAGTATTTAATTATTTTGTTTTAAAGATTTGTTTGAATCACATTGTTAAGAAATCATTTTTTTTTTTTAGTTGAAAATTCATCAATCTTTGGTTGAAAGATTAACTATTTTTTTGAAAATTAATTTTTTAAAATTGAAAGTTCAACTACTTGGGTAAAAGTTAAACTAAATTGTTGAAAATGTATTATTTTGGTTGAACCCTTATGTCTTTGGTTAAAAATTTAAGTGTTTAGTGGAAAAGTATTTTTTTTTGGTTTAAAATTAACTTTTTACTGAAAATGTAACTTTTCCATTTTTTTAAGATTGGTCTTTTTTAGTTGAAAATTTTCCTTTTTTGGTAAAAAAAAAGAATTTTTTTAGTTCAAAATTTCATTTCTGTTGGGTAAAAATGCATCAGTTTCGTGGAAATTTTCTTTCTTCAGTGAAAAATTTTTATTTGTTGAAAATCCGTCTTTTCAGTTTAAAAAAACCTTTTTTGTATAAAATTTCATCTTCTTTGATTGAAATCTAAACCATGTCACTTTTTGTTAGGACTTCATCTTTTTAGGTTGAAAATTAGGCAATCAAGTATGTCACTTATCATTTATTATTTTTGTGCTAACCTTTGAAAAATTATCTTCTAAAAGCCCCACTTCACTTTCACGACAAGAAATGAGGGCCAGGCTGCCGTATAATAGGATTTAAAATATTGCGTGTAACTGTGGGAAGGCCCGTCATCACGTCAACGTGTCGCGTCGCTCAAAGTCAAGCGGTCAGGGGCTTCCCCACTTTCGAGCCAAAGATTATCCCCTGCTTATCGCAGCCAGGCTCTAAATATTTCTAAAACAAACAGTAGTACCAGTGGTGTAGTCCTTAAACAAAAAGTGGTCTGGCTGTACGTATTTGGTTGAACGTTTAATTATTTTATTAAAATGTCAACTATTTTGTTGGAGTCACCTTTTTGTTCAAAATTAATCTCTTTCTTTTAGAAATGTCATTATTTGCGTAAGAAATAAACTCTTTTGTGGAAAATTCATTTGTCTTCTAAAAAATGTATTTTTTCGATTTGGAAATTCAACTATTTTGTTAAAAACGCAACTATGTTTGAAAAAACGTCTATTTTGTTGAAAATTTAATTATTCTGTTAAAATGTCAACTATTTTCATAAAAAGTCATTTTTCAACTGTTTTGTCAAACCTTTCTCTTTTTAGGTAGAAAATTCCTCTCTTTGGATTCAAAATTAATCTTTTTTGGTAAAAAAAAGTCATCCTTCTTGCTTGAAAATTAACTTTTTTATAGAAAAATATTTTCGGGTTATAAATTCAACTATTTGGTTGACAATTAAACTATTTAGATTACATTTTAACTATTATGGTAGAGAATTCAACTATTTGAAAAAAAAAACTTCTTTATTGAAAATTCATATTTATTGGTTGAAAATTCAATTCCTTTGTGTAAGATTCGTCTTTTTTTACTCATTGAACTATTTTGGTGGAAAATTGAAATGTTTTTTTAAAAGTTTAAAAGTTTTTGGTATGAAAATTGAATTATTTTAGTTGCAAATTCATCTATTTTGTTGAAAATTCACTTACGTAAAAAATAATTATTTTTTGTTCGAAAGTTCAATTATTATGTTGAAAATTAATTTTTGTTTGAAAGTTTATATCATCAGGTTAAAAAAAGAAACTATTTTGTATGAATTTAGTGTTTTTAGATTGAAATTGAACTTTTCTGTTGAAAATTCAATGAGCAGATTTTTAGTTTACAAATTCATCTCTTTGGTTGAAAGTTGTACTATTTTATTAAAAATTCATTTTTTTTCAGAATTAATTTTTTTTATCTAAAAATGTAACTATTCTATTTTTGGGTTGTAAATTTATATTTTTAATTAAAAATTGATCTCTTTTGTAGAAAATTAATCTTTTTGGTCAAAAATTTAATCATTTTGGTTGAAAATTCAATTATTTGTTTTAATTTTAACTCTTTTGTTGGAAATTAATATTTTTTTGGTCGAAAATTAAACTATTCGGTTAGAAATGAGCTTTTTGGATGCGAATTAATTTTCTTGTCGAAAATTAATATTTTTGGACTGAAAATTGAATAGTTTTGTAGAAAACTCGTTTTTTTTGGGGGGTTGGACATTCAACTATTTTGGTTAAAAATTCAAATGTTTAGTATAAAATTATTCTTTCTGGCTTGAAAATGTACTTTTTGGTTAAAAATGCATATTTTTGGATTGGAAACTTGATTGTTTTGTTGAAAATTCGTCTTTTTGTTTTGAGAATTCAACTATTCTTGTTGAAAATTAAATTTTGTTGAATATTAATATTTTTTTGTTTAAAGTTTAACTGTTTGTTTGAAAATTAATTTTTTTTCATAAATTCGTATTTTCAAGTTAAAAATGCAACTGTTTTGTAGAGATTTGGTTCTTATTGGCTTAGAAATTAATTTTTTTTTCAAAAATCAAATTAAATAAATCCAGAAATTGTAATTTCCTGAAAAAGCCCTGATCAATTATTTTTGTTCTTGTCTTAAAGTATTTTTCGAATAGTAGAAAATCAAAAAAAATAATAAAATCTAGTGGAAAAAAATATTGTGATAAATTTGCAGTATTTGGTTAAAATTTTTTTCATTTCGTTGAAAATGCAACTATTTTGTTAAAAATTCATATTTTTTGGTCATAAATTGATCTACTCGATTGAAAGTTGAAATATTTTGTTAAAAATTCATTTGTTCGGTTGTGGGTTTATTATCCTTGGTTGAAAAATTAACTATTCCATTTTTAGTAAATTAATCTTCTGGGTTTAAAAACCATCTTTTTGGTTGAACTCTTTTGTTGAAAATTCATTTTTTGTAAAATTCATCATCTTAATTGAAAATACCTTTTTTGGTTGAAAATGTAACTATTTTGCGGATAATTCGTTTTTTTTTGGTTGAGAATTAATTTTTTAAACTAATAATGTAACTTTTCCATTTTTTAGCAAATTTATATATTTTTTTAGTGAACATTGATATTGTTATTTTGGTTCTAAATTAATTTGGTTTGGTTGAGGGTGCAACAATTTGGTAGAAAATTAAACTATTCGGTTGAAAATTAACTTTTTTGTCAAAATTTCATACTTTTTGTTTGAATTTAACTATTTGGCTAAAAATTAAAATATTTGTTGGAAATGTAACTTTTTGGCAGAAAATCAACTTTTTTGTTTCAAAATCGTATTTTCAGGTCAAAAATATAATCGTTTTGCAGACAATTCATCCTTTTCTTTTTGAAGTTTAAACAATTTTGTTAGAAATTGATGTATTTTTGTTGAAAATTTTTTTTTCTTGTAAATCAATAAACTTCTTTTTTGAAAATTCATCTTCTTGGTTGAAAATTGGTTTTGTTGTTGTTAAGAATTAATGTTTTTAACTAATGATATAATTATTTAATTTTTATTAAAAATTTATTAAAATTAATCTTCTTGGTTGAAAATTCATTCTTTTTGATTAAAAATGCAAAATTTTGGTTCTAAATCAATCTGCTTTGGTTGAAGGTGCAACAGTTTGGAATATTTTTTTGTTCAAATCTAACTATTTGGTTGAAAATTAAAATATTTTTTGGAAATGTAACTTTTTAGTAGAAAATTAACTTTTTCGGTAAAAAATTATATTTTCGGGTTGAAAATTCATCTTTTCGGTTAAACGCCTAAATAATTTGTAGGAAACTATTTTGTGGTTTAAAATTAATTTTTCAAACTGCAAATATAATTATTCAGTTTTTGGTGCAAAAGTAATTTTTTGAAATTAAAAATTCAACGTTTTTTTTGTGTGAAAAATGAAGCTTTTGAACTGAAAATTTAATTTTTCCATTTTTTGTTGATGATCGATTTTTTTTGGTCGGAAATTCGTCTTTTCTGTGGAAAACTAATCTTTTTGTTTTGAAAATTAAACTATGTTATTAGAAAAATTGGCGATTTTGGTATACATTTTTTTTTAAATTAATAAATTTTATCACTTTGGTTGAAAATTTAGCTGCTCAAATTGAACTAAAGTTTATTTTAAATTATTTTTTTTCCAATAAAAATGTAATGATTCCATTTTTTGTGGAAAATTAGTTTTTTTTTTTAATTTGAAAATTCAACTTTATGCATAAAAGTTGAACCACTTTGTTAAAAATTTGTTTTTCGGTTAAGGGTTTATCACTTTGGTTCGAAATTCAACTATTTTGTTGAACATTTTTTCTTGTTGGAAAATTAAGTTTTTTAACTAGAAATGTAATTTTTCCATTTTTGGTTGATGATCGATCTTTTTGAGTTGAAAAGTCGTATTTTTTATGGAAAACTAATCTTTTTGTTTGAAAATTGAATTATGTTTTTAAAAAAATTGACAATTTTGATATAAAATTAACATTTGCGAGTGGAAAATTCAACTTGCTTGTAGAAAATTTGTCTTTTTGGTTAAAAATTGTACTATTCTGTTGAACAACAATTTTTTGTACTCAGAATTAAACTTATTTATTTTTGGTTCAAAATTGAAATTTTTCAGTTGAAAATTCCACTAGTTGTTTGAAAATTTAGGTATTTTGTTGAAAATTCATCTTTTTTGGTAGAAAATTAATATTCTTTTCATATCAAATTCAAATTTTATCTATTGCATAGAATTCATCTCCTTCTTGGAAAATAAATTTTTCGTTTTGAAAATTCAATTATTTTTAGTTGAAGTCTAAAATTTTTTTTTTTGAAAATTCGTCCTTCCAAATAAATATTTTTCCGTTAAAAATTACACTGTCTTCTAAAAACTTGAATTATTTTGTTAAACTGGCAACTTTTTTTGATTGATTTATTAAAAATAATCTTCTTGGTTGAAAATTCATCCTGTTTGATTAAAAATGCAAAATTTTGGTTCATCAACAATAACTTTCTTAAAAAACCAAATGTTCCAAACAAAAAACCAAAACCAAATTCACGAATTTTTATCCAAAAAGGATGACTTTTTAACAAAATTGTTGAAAAAAAAATTGTTTAAAAATTGTTCAAAATGAAATATTTAATCAATTTTTGATTTAAAAATTCGATCATCAATTTGAATCAACTGTTTGGTTGAAATTAGTGTAAAATTCGTCAATCAAGTCAAATTTCAACAAATTTCAAAATTTCGAAAAATTCCATACAATTGTTGTTGAAATTTGAAGAAATCAGAAAAAATAAGACACTTTGAAATATCTTCGATTGCAGCTTCGTGATTTTTCATCATGAAATAAAAAACGGGGTTTTGACCATAAAATCAGATTATGGGGGTGTACATGAAAAAAATAATTTTTTTTTATCCTAAAAAACCTGGAAAAGTCCTGGAAATTTTTTGTGGAATCGTCATTAATAGACTTTACCTTAGAATAATTAATTTATGATGATAAATTTTGCCGAGTACTGGTCAGATAATTTTCTGCGAAACTAGAAAAAAATCTGTCTCTGTCCGGATTTGAACCCGGAACGCCACTATTCCGAGTTCCTGGTTCGAATCCGGGTCGAGGTAGATTTTTTCTTGTTTCTCAAAAATTTATTTGATCAGTCATCAGCAATTATTCAGCAATTATTCGAATGTTTCAATGAAAATAACTGTTTATAGCTTTTTATGTTGTTAAATGATTAATCAATATGTACATATATTTTAATTTTCTCTGGAATTAGTTTTGAAGGTCATTAATAAATTAAATTCAATTTCAAACGAAAAAAATATATACAATGTAAAAATTATTTGAATTTTTCAATCAGAATAATTGTTTAATGCTTTTCATTTATTAAATATTAACTGATTGTGTTTGAAATTACATTTTCTGGAATAAGTTGAAAGATTTTCAAGAAATTAAATTTAATTAAAGAAAAGTCAAAATTTCAAAAACATATTTAAAAAGTGAAAATTATTTTAAAGTTTCAATGGAAATAATTTTTTTCATGCTTTTTATGTTGTGAACTGATTAATTAATTATTAGCTGATATTTTTTCTCGCTATATTGAATTAAATAAAGGTGAGAATTTAGCTTTTTTTAGATTAAGTAACATAAATAGATGATTTAATTCAAGGTTTTATAATTGAACATTGTATATAATTTTTATAATAAAAATGTATTGATATTTAAAAAACCCTTATTGTAATTTCATAATTTTTCAAATGTGCCTGATTTTGTAAAATGAGTATCTGAGTTTAATTGTCAAAACTATATGTAAATATGTTCTATTTTTTCTGAAATTAGTATAAAATTAGTATAAAATTTTTGTGATGTTGTGAAATAAGTATTTGAATTCTGCTTCCAGTATTATATGTACATATATTTCACTTTTCCATGAAATTAGTTTAAAAAGTTAATATTAATTGAATTTTGCAGGAAAATATAAAGTAAAAATTATTCGAATGTTTCAATTAAAAAAACTGTTTATTGCTTTATATGTTGTTAAATGATTAATTAATATGTACATATATTTTGATTTTTTCTGGAATTAGCTTTAAAGGTCTATAATAAATTGAATGTATAGAAATACATTTTCAAATGAAAAAATATATATAATGTGAAAAGTATTTGAATGTTCCAACGAAAATAATTGTTTAATGCTTTTTATGTTGTGAACTGACTAATTATATATGAACTGATTCTATTGAAAACTACAGTTTCTGGGATTACTTTAAACGATTATTAATCAATTGAGTTTCCAGAAATGAAAGTTCAAATTAAAAAAATTAATAGAGCAAAAATTATTTGAAAGTTTTCTCTTATTTTGTGAACTGATTAATTAATTATTAGCTGATTAATTTTTTTCTTAATATTAAATTACATAAAGATTGAATTTTATTTTTTCTCTATTAAGTAACATAAATTGATCATTTATTTTAAGGTTACGTAATTAAATATATGGGCTATGATTTATACAATAGAAGTTGATTTTTTATTCATAATACCTTCATTACAAATATATAGTTTTTTTTAATGTTTGCGATATTGTGAAATGATTATCTTAATCCAATTTTCAAAATTATATGGACATATGTTTTAATTTTTTTCGGGAATCAGTATAAAAGGTTATCACTGATTCAAATTGTCAAAAAATGCAATTTTAAAAATTGAAAAATGTATAAATTGAAAATGATTTGAATATTTCAATGAAAATAATGTTAAACATTATTTTATTATTGCCTTTTTATGATCACTATACAAATTATTATTAATTGATTATATTAAAACATAAAATTTCTGGAATTATTTGAAAAGCTTATTGATAAATAATATATTCATAAATTATTGATTAGTGTGAAAGTTTATTAATCAATCATATTTTCAGAAAAGAAAGTTAAAATTAAAAGACATATATATATATATATTATATATATTATATATATAATTATTTAAACATTCCATTGCAAATACATGTTTAATGATTTTTATATTGTTAGTATCGGATCGGAATGTAACCTTCAAAATGATAGGTATTAATGTTTTAATGAATTTGCGATGCAGTACTTTGATGCCCTGATTCATAAAAATGGCCGTGAATATATCCGCAAATGACATTGTACAAAAATTCAGTTTTTTCACAATATTACATTAAATAACCTAAAAGTGAAGCAAGAATATATTTGAATGATTTATTAATATATTTCAATGCCTTATTTATAAATATGGTAATAACGCATCGTTTGTATATGAGGTATCATAATTTATTTTGTGGACATTTTCACACTGTTAGAAAAATCTGTACTAGATTTAGTATACATCCCGTGCAGAAATCGCCATATATATTACCGATTACCGACTAGGGCCT
>CAKNXH010054930.1:0-15351 GCA_932178445.1 Andricus quercusramuli | reverse complement strand
AAACCCGAAAAATCTTTAAATTTTA
Source organism: Andricus quercusramuli (assembly GCA_932178445.1). Lineage (NCBI taxonomy): Eukaryota > Metazoa > Arthropoda > Insecta > Hymenoptera > Cynipidae > Andricus > Andricus quercusramuli. The sequence goes on along the minus strand of CAKNXH010054930.1, from coordinate 15,326 downwards.
AATTCTAAATTTAAATTTATTAACATTTAAATTGCATACATGTACGAACAGAGAATAGAGTGGACTGTAATTTGTAAAATTGAACGCTAAGAAGTACATAAAAGAAGTGAAGTTTTAAAGTGTATTTATCTGCCTATGCACCGAATTGCACAGGTCAGTTGCTCGACAGCGAATGAATGACAACTTCGGACTTGACCCGGTCTCAGTGTCTTGAGGTACCGGTTCACTTCCGATCTTTGGCGAAAATTGTCGAAACGGAAAAACCGAGGGGAAAAACCCCCGAAGTTGAGGCCCAAGGGTCGAGAGGCCCTTGGCCATGGTTACCAGAAGTATACAATAAAATACGAACTAGGCAAAACGGTTTAGGACCTTAAGAGTGCCATTTAATTACATGGACGGTCTTAATACTATCGGCGATCGTGCCTTCGAATGGCTTAGGAAGCTTATTGCAGTAAAATAATAAAATTTGAAAGTTTGGGATTTTCGCTTCTAGTAAGAGCTTCGGTATACAATTTAACCTTTATGAGGGTCGAAACAGCTGTTTCTAACGATCGTTCTGAAAATAACTTGAGTTTTACTTTCTCTACAAATCTAACGAGAATATATAATAAACTTGTTCCGACGGAACACTTTTCTTGAATAAAAATTATAAGAATTTTTTAAATTATTTCTACAGAATTCTAAAATGCATTTCATGTCAAATTTACTTATAAATAAGTATAAATAATTAAGTTTAAGGCTTATATTTTATCTTTCAATCTACACAAAAAACAATTCAAAGTACATGTTTCAAAATCACTTTTAAGGCTAAAACAATAATTATTATAATAATATTAATACAAAATATAAAAAAAAAAATTCTTTTTTTGGAACTTTACAAAATTTTCTTACCATTTTATATACATAAAATCTTTATCATAATTTTATATCATTACCTGAGGAACTTCAAAATTAAAATTTCCAAAAATGTGCGCAACTTATTCATTCATAAAAAAATTTATTTTTGTATTGTTTTATTTTGAATAAATTTTCTAATCCTTTTCACATCCTATCGTAACTCAGATAGAACAAATTAATATCATAGCTGATATTTCCCAAATTTCCTATTTTAAATTTAATATACTATCTTTTCCTTTCTTTTTATTTTTTTCAAAATTTTCTTGTAAATTAGTAGATTTCAAATTCCCTTAATTTATACCATTCATTTTAATTTTGATCAAATGCAATTGTATGCTATTTTAAATTTTAGGCTAATTTTAATTTTGTCTCGATTTATTCAAGTATTTTTCAAATTATTTTGAAATTATTTTGAAGCAAAATTCTCAAGAATTTCTATATAGGCCCTTAATTCTTATAGAAAAGGCTTCATTTTATTTTGTATAGGAAAGGCTTCATTCCTATATTATTATCCTTCCCCCCTTAAAATCTCTACTCCGGAGAGATTAAAGATTTTCTTTACATTTTTCAAACTTTCTTTTATGAATATTTATTTACAACAATAGGGATTCTCATTTTTTCTTTTAAGCATGTAAATTTTATATCTAAATTTCCTTTATTCGAAAATTATTTATGTATATACTTAATATATTTTACAATAATTTACCTTTTCTTTTTTTTTTTCATTACCATCGATATTTTTCAGGGATCATATCGCAAGAACGCGTGTTTTATGCGATTCATATGGACACCGGATGTTGTCCCATCACCCTATAAGATTTCAACATTGAAATCACTAATTATTCTGATAATTTTGTAGGGACCTTCGTAATGGTCTCCCAACTTATTAATTCTTTTCTCGATCAGTAAGTAAATATATTGTCCTACTTTAAAATTCATTTCATTGATTTTTTGATCATAGTATTTTTACATCTTCTTTTCGCAGCCTCTAAACGGAAATGAACCATCGATTCAGTAGCAATGAGACGATTTAAAATATCGTCCACTAATTTAACAAAAGTCATCGTGACTTTCTCCTCCGCGAATTCGGAAGGAAAATTGCTTTTCTTCCGAATACGACTTCATGAGGAGTAACACCTGTGGATTCATGGACCGAGGTGTTAAATGAGAACATCGCATAAGGCAACCACAGGTCCCAATTTGATTCCTCGCAATAATAGCGAAGGTATTCTACAAAGGTATGATGACTTCGCTCTAATGCTCCTAAAGATTGTGGATGGTAAGCTGACGATTTATATTGTTTTATTTTAAATAATTCCGCGAACCTAGCCATTATTTCACTCATAAATTGAGGTCCCTGATCGGTTTGAATCGATTCGGGACACCCAAATCGACAAATAAAATGTTCGGCAAATAATGCTGCGATTGTAGGAGCGTCAATATTAGTTAAAGGGATAGCGCCTGAATATTCAGAAAGACAATCTTGCCAAGTCATCATATATTCATTTCCAATATCCGATTTAGGCAAAGGGCCTACTAAATCAATTTGTAATTTTTCAAAGTCTCTCGTGGGTGTATCTGTTATATACATTGGAAATTTAGTTTTTACCGGCACTAATTTTTTCTTCTGACAAGATTCGCACGTCTTTACGTACTTTTGAACATCCTCTTTCATGCCCTTCCAATAAAATCGCTCTTTAACCCTTTCTAATGTTTTGAACATACCTTTATGACCTCCTACTGCAGAATCATGACATTCCTCAATAATTTGAAATTTTTTATTTTCGGGCGGGATTGTCACTTCTCCAGTACACACTGCAATGGTATAATCCTCTTTTCCAAAATAAGTTCTAAACATTAACTCCACTGTATTCCAAGGTAACCTGTCAAAACCATTACCTTTTCGCGAAATACTAAAACTCTTCACTTCATGCTCAATTATTGCATCTTTTAAAGTTGATATAGCAGACTCAATATCAACTGCATATACTTGATCATCAAATTTTTCTTTAATATATAAATTAAAGACAAAATTTTTTTTATAACTTAATGAAAAAACATGTCCCACTTGAACTTTTTCATTTTTTAGATCAGATAATTTGATAATAGAATTATCCATTAAATCACAACCCACCGGGGTAATGAGGAAATGATCACAACTCATAAAGTTCACCAGGTGATCATCCCTCATCCACAACTTATCTTTATAAATTCTAAATAAGGTTGTGAGAAGATTCCTGCCTGTCACAGAACCCTCTCCCTCGACGGGTATTAGAACAGCGACATCAGGTTCCTCTCGCTCATCCCCCTCTATTTCTTTGATAATATTAAATTCGCCAACCATGGCCTCCCTCAAATACTCATCAATTAAATGATCATCATCATTTTCATTACTAGTTTGATCTGGGGTTGCCTGTACCTTCATTGACCAGCGTGCGCACGTCTTAGGGTCCCTTTTGCCAAGTGATCTAACCAAGACCTTCCCCGATTGAATCCCAGACTCATCGACCGGTGGCACGTCTTTATCACTGGCTAGAGTTATTTTTAACTCTTTTCTATCTCCGGACCTGCTATAGACCTTCCCCGAATGAGTCCCAGACTCACAAATTGGCGGCCCGTCTACGTCATAAGTCAGGGCACATGTTGATTTTTCAACACTCTCAGACCTGCTGCAAGCCTTTCCCACAACAGTCCCAGATTCATTTTGTGGCGAATTACTTGCGTCATCGGTCCTAGCCCTCTTGAATTTCCTTTGGCCTGACAAGTCCCCTCTACTGGTACTGTCCTTAACCACAAGGAAAATTTTCGGTAGCTTCGTTTTCGAAGTACCTTGGTAGCCCGCTTCCCCAAGATCCTTTTCAACCTCACTGACATTCTCACCAATGTCCGAGTCTCTCGTGGAATTAATACCACATGTTTGAATACTCTCATTAATGCTCATACAAACCGTGGAATCTATACCACCCTCAACAAAAACTTCACCAAAATTCGAATCAACCGTGGAATTTATACTACCTTGAACAACAATTTCGTTAAAATTCGAATCAACCATGGAATTTATACCACCTTGAACAACAATTTCGCCAAAATTCAAATCGACCGTAGAATTTATACCACCTTCAACAACAATTTCACCAAAGTTCAAATCGACCGTGGAATTTATACCACCCTTCTCATAAGAAGTCATAAATAATCTCTCTACAGGAAGTTCATGATACCAGACCTCACCCTCTTTTGGTGAAATCGCAGGGCGCAAAAGAACGTGCACTTTCCCAGCTCCCTGATCATTCACCTCAGAGGCATCTGAATCAAAGTCCTCTTCAGTATTCTGTCCTAATTCCTCTACAGGATTTCTCGACAATGCATCTGCATTGGAGTTCACTCGCCCTGGCTTATGAATTACATCAAATTCATATTCTCGCAATTTCACTTTCCATCTTGCTAATTTTGAACCTAAGGTAGGGTCATTCAATTGATTCAGCCATACTAAAGGACGATGATCGGTAACCAAAATAAATTTTCTCCCATAAATATAGGGTCGAAATTGTACAACAGCAAAAATGACAGCAAGTAACTCCTTTTCAGTGACATTGTACCTTAACTGAGCCCCCTGCAACGCACGAGACGCTTACGCAATTGGCAAATCTTTACCTATTGGGCCTTGGCTCAATACAGCCCCCATGGCAAAATCGGATGCGTCCACAGTTACTATAAATGGTTTACTAAAATCCGGATACTGCAACAAAGGTTCAGTACAAAGAATGCGTTTTAATTCATCGAAAGCTATTTGCGCTTCCTGCGTCCATTTAAAAGTAACATCTTTCTTTAATACATTATTAAGAGATTTCGCTATCAGGGCAAATCCGGGCACAAAACGCCTGTAATATCCTGCAAGCCCCAAGAATTGCTTAACATTTTTACGACATTTCGGCTGAGGAAAATGCATAACAGCTGTCAATTTTTTGGGATCAGGTTTCACTCCTTCCTGAGTAATAATATGTCCCAAATAACCTATTTCTTTACGCAAAAATTTGCACTTTTCAGGCTGCAAGACAACATTCGCCGTTTTCAAACGTCCCAGCAATTTTTCAAGTTTTTCGTTATGTTCTTTCAAAGATTTCGCATATATTACTATATCATACATATATACAAACAACTCAATACCCTGCAATCCTGATAGAACCCTACCCATCAATCTCTGAAAGGTCGCAGGCGCATTCTTCATCCCAAAGGGCACTCTATTAAATTCATAATGGCCAAAAGGGGTTGAAAAAGCTGTCTTATGCCGGTCACTTGGCTCAACCTCTATCTGGTGAAAACCAGCTGTAAGGTCCAAAACTGTAAAATATTTTGCACCCCCTAGCTGATCTAAAATATCAGTTATATTTGGGAGTGGATATGCATCCCCTACGGTTTTTTCATTTAAACCCCTGTAATCTATTACCATACGCCATCTTTTATTTCCTTGCGAATCGGGTTTTTTTGGCACCACTCAAGCGGGTGAATTATAAGGTGAGTCTGAAGGTGAAATTGTTTTATTTTCAAGCAACTCACTAGTTTCCTTACTTATAACCTCTTTATGTATCGGTGGATACCTATATCCTTTTTTTGTAACTGGTATTTCATCGGTCAAATTTACACGGTGTTTAAGAACACTAGTTGATCCCAATTTATCACCTTTTGAGTGAAATTGATGAGAATATTTGTTTATTATAGAAAGCAAAGTCCCTCTTTCCTCTTTATTCATTTCTGACAAATCTAGAGCATCTATTAACCGAATGAATCGATCATCCTCGGAGGTGGATATTTCAAAAATCTGTCTCTTTCTACTCTTTTCTGATAATATATTTGGAAAATGAAATTCCTCTAGGGTGAAAGGGGGTAAGGTAAGAAAAACATCTCGGGTGGTTGTATTTATGCAAAATAAAGTAATATAATTTTCTTTTACTGTGACTAAAACCTCCCCTAAAAATATCCCTGGACCCAAATCTATTAAGGGTAAATAACCCTCTTTTATCTCTGGATTTGTAACTGATATTTTTACCAATTGTTTTGTCCTTGCTTGAATACTAATTTCTACATTTAAATTTTCCTGTGCAAAAGGGAAAGTACCTAATGAATGTTCTATTTCTTTTTCTTTCAGATGTATCGATGTATCTTCAAGAAATGGCATTCCAAGAATTCCATCTCCTGGCAACGGAAGCTTATCGGGGACTACTTGGAAAGAATATGAATTATCTTTGATAGTTAAAATTACCTCTCCTAATGTAATTACTGATGTTCCTCCTATTCCACTCAAAATAAATCTGGGTCTTTCATTAATTTTAACTGAATCTTTTATTTTTTCTTTGTAATTATACTTAATTCAGCACCAGTGTCTATTAAAAAAGTTCCTTTTCTATCTATCAATTCTTCTGCAAACAATTCAACCTTTGGGGATTTTGTCATTCTTACCGGGTCCCATATCATAAAAATACGTCTACTGGGCGTAATTTCTAAAGAAAGTTCGTCGTCACACCAATCCAACGAACTTATTATTTGTTTAAAGAGCTCTTCTTATTCTAGCTATTTTCATCTACCCTTTTTGCCAGTTTCTCACATTCATTTATTAAATGATCATTCGCTTTACAATATTTACAACATTTCCCTTCCTTTTCCTGACCATATTGTTTAGTACACTCCCGTGTAAAATGTCCCGGTTGCTGACATCGATAACAGAGGGGAGGGGAACTGTCATTCGGGCAATCTCGCGCCATATGCCCTGTCTTGGTGCACTTCCGACAAATTATGGAAGTTTGAGGTGCAGGCATGGCGCAACCCCTTTCAAAGTGACCCGGCACGCCACAACGACGACAGATCACTTGTGAAGGAGCCCCTTGCCACCCGCCTCTCTCTCCTCCCCGTCCGGCAGCTCAACCCCCTCTGCGTCTACCCCGTAATCCTTGCGTACTAATTTTCAACCCATCATTAGTATTTTCTCTCTCGATCCCTACTGCATATGCCCTTGCATTCCCTCTGTATGGCCCTAAATCTATTGCCTTGGTATGACTTCCCTCTATTCGATGTTACCCCTTCAATTTTTTTCACCCTTGTCATTTTCTCTATTTTTAAAAAGATCCTTCGCGTATTTAACCTCCCATTCAGCCGATCTAGCAGCCATAATGGCATTTTGAAGAGATCTCGGTCTTTCCATTCTTACCCTTAACACCATTCGCGGATTTAATCCCATTATAAAATTTTCGCATGCGGTGTCCCTTGCTGATCTAATCATGTGATTAGCACTTTCGGCCCCATTTTTCTCCTCAATAATTTCAATGATATTTTTTAATAAATCACTAACCCGGTCACCGTGATCCTGAACTGTCTCGTTAAATCTCTGTGCTACTGTGGCTGAAAGAGAGTTGAGCTGACTAAGATTTCTATGCTCTGTAAATATGTTTTTTAAATGTTTTAATAACTCTTCTAGAGTATATATTTCTCTGTCTAATAATGCATTATAAGCGCTTCCAGATATTCTAGATCTGATTATTAAGAACAAGTGTTGTCTATCCTTACTTGAAATTGAATTTCGGGCGTAAATACAATCCCTGATAAATCGGCTTACTGGAATATTTTTTCCGTCAAAAAACTTTGGGAGGAACTCTAAAGCAGCCTTAAACGGAATCGGATATTGGGGTTCAGGTGCTGGTAAAGTAAACAATCCCGACGCATCTAAGTTTGCACCGGGTGGGAAACTTCCTGACATATAAGCCTGTGAGGATCCTCTAACAACATTGTTTAAATCAATCGCCTGCATTCCGTGCGTCAAATTTTGCATTCCCCCAAGCAAACTAGGAGACTGCATCACATGTGCCGGGGTAGATGTAGTGGGAGGTACTGAACCACCTGCTGTTATGAGGGAGTTATCTCCCAAATTCATATTCGCACTCGAGTCAAGTTGAAGAGACAATGAATTTGATCTGTTCGACTCTACTTCAAGATTTTCGCTACCATCATTGTTAACCTCATTATTATTCCCATTATCATTATTCGCGATTTGGTTCCAATCAGCCATTTTCGGATAATAAAAATATTTATTTTTTTTTTTTTGAATACAGCGAACCCACTTAACGCCTATATAAAATGTAAACAAAATATTCGCGCAAAAAAAATCACAGAGAGAGACTGGTTTAAAATGAAACTAAACTTGCGAACCGACTCACCTTTTGAAGTTCTTGAAGAGATGGCTAGCTAACTAAATTTATTTCGGCACTAAATAATTTTAAAATTTTATATCACTTATACACATACATACACATACACTAATTTTATAAATAAGATAAAATTGTTTCACGAGCTAGCTTCTTCAGTTCTCTGCTAATCCAAATTTATTTTCTGGTCGATCCTTGGTCCTTCTTCTTACTCAGCCTGCGGTGATCGCGAGGTAATATCTCGTGGTCTCTTCAACCACCGTCTGCAAGTCCTTGGTAATTAATGGTACCACTAGCCTCTCGGTTTAAAAACCACGGCAAAAACCGTGAAGGAGGTACTCGCGGCTGTTGCTCATCCAATTTTCTTTTATATTCCCTCGAACTGTACTTAATTGCACATCTTTTCGGGCTACGTCCGATTTCCACCCGAAATCCCTCGCTGATCCCTTGAATCCCTATTCTTCTTCTTCTTTCAGGCTACGTCCGATTTCCACCCGAAATCCCTTGACGTCTTAAATCCAATTATATTCTAAAAATGTTTGACTTAATTCCAAGGTCAAAGTATATATATAAATAAATATATTTAATTTATTTTTATTCAGACACTTGCACTTAATAGGGCCCTTGGAAAATTTTTGTTTTTGTTTTCTGTTCACTTTATTATCTTTTAGTCACTGTCACTTTCGGCTCGCGCTTTCGCTTAGTATCCTTCACAAGCTTCTTTCACTGTTAACACAAAATTCTTTCAGTTATTTTTTTTTTAAATTGGGATTCCACCGCGACGTGTTTGTGGAATCCCACTTCTGACACCAGAAAAACTTGTCCTGTAACGTCCCGACTATTCTTTGGCGCGAAAAATGAAATTAATTTAAATTTATAAATTAAGAAATGGATCCAACTTTAAATGTTAAGTAGGGTTATACACAATAAAACACCAAAAATTAACTTTGAATGTAAGTAAGCATATATTCAAGATTTATTCACTGACATTTTTCTAAATCCAATGTCTATACAAATAGAGATGGATATCAGAGACATAGATTTCGCGTCGCGAGCGGATAAGAATCTGGTCTCTGAAATCAACGTTGTTTTTGGGCTCCAAGATCGCGCAGCGATCCATACCTCTCTCGCGCAATCCTACTCCTAATCACTCACATACATTCACCCAATCATAATAATCTGAGTTTACTCCCCCATATTACCCAAAAATGATCTAATTCCCACGTTAGATGATGATGCAAGCTCAACCCAACTTACTTCCCGAGTAAATATCATTAGGCACGTTTTCGTAATATGCGTTGAAATCTCATTTCACGTTTCACTTACAATTTGTCAAATAAATTATTCTAACATAAATTCGTTGGTTCTTTTGCGTATCCCATATATACAGATTTTATACTTAAATTCTGGCTCAAACTAGTTTTGAACAATATTCCTTTAAGCTATTTAATCAGTCGGTTCGCTTCCTTTAATACCAAGTCTCTCTTTTTTTTATTCATTTTAAAACCCAAATTCGATTTATTTAATAATTTGATTATTAAATCTTTATAGTCATAGAATCATTTATAATTTTATATTCATATAGTTCGCGCTATTTCTATCGTCCAAGAGGTGCTGCCTTTAGCGGTCAAAGTAAACGCTAAAGAACAATCAACGATTTGTTACGTCCAGATTTTGCGGAAGTAGGAACTATTCCGCCGGCTCCAACGATGATTGGACGATGAAAAGTCCCAGGGGTTCGTTGCTGACTTCGTATGACTTGAAAGCCAAAACCGCGAACTCTTTAGATGAATATAGGAATTTCAATAATGTTAACTCAATTTATGGTCGATTCACAAATTATATTTATATTTTCGTAAATTCACTACACGTCGATTCACAAATTATATTTGTATTTCTGTAACTTCACTACACAGTTTGTTCTTAAATTAACTCACAGACCAATTACAGCGACGAGTTATATTGTTCTTTATGTTAAACGCGCGCGTTCAAGCCAGATTTAAATTATGATAATTCAATAATTTATATTCAATCAAATTTAATTGGATTCTAAGTCCGATTCCGAATTTGACTCTAACTGTGATCGCGGAAGAGTGTATTGGATGAAACCGTTTGGGTTATACACTATAATGACAATAAAATTCAGTTCCTCGTAAACACGGCAGATTTGGAAGGGCTGATAGTTTACATCCGAAAAAATCTCCAAGAGATCAAACAGAATGCTATCCGGAGCAGACATTTATAGAACTTATCGACAATTTGAAAGATAAAAATCGTGTTATTCAACGGTTGAATGTTTGAAAGCGGGAAGACCTTTTTTCTGGCGTTTTGAACGCGCGCTCCTATATTTATAAACTTGAATCCGATGACGTTGAAGGATTCGCACTTGAAATGTCGTCACTAATAGCCAATCACAATTCTGATTTCACATCGATGTCGACATCATCCACCAATCAGCATGTGAGTGACTCCACCCTTGACGTCATAAAATTGGGCGGAGATCGGTCCACGCTGATTCATGGATCACATCCTGTGATTCAACCCTACTCCTTTGCTATCATGGATTTTTGGCGCCTGTTCGTTGCATTTTAATCTTAACCCTCAAACGGCACACTTCAACCCAGCATACGTAAACGGCACACTAGTGTGAATTGGGATTTTGTGATTTCAGCTGAACATTTTAATATGAAAATAATTTCCAAAATCTGCGTATAAATATATGATTTTGGGGTAAAATTTCTCGCCCAATCCGTTGGGGCAACTTAAATTTATCCAAAATTATATCAACTCATCAGAACATTGTTATTAAAAAAAGGCTTTCTTGAAAATTAGACATTTTCAACAAAAAAACATAATTTTTTCAAAATTGAAGGTTTTAAAACGTCACTAAGGCGATTCTTTATTTAAATAGATGTTCTTTCATGAAAAAAATATGCCAATCCGATAAAATTAGATTAAGTATTTTTCCAGGTGTGTCAGATTTTCGGTATTTTCGTATGAAGTATATCACGAGTGCAGGCCAGCACACATTGTTATTTTTGTGGTATGCAAGCATATTATTGCATAAATAGTGTTTCTTTGTGTCAAAGTTTGAAAGAATTCATTTTATTATGAATTTGGGAAGCTCTCCATGTGACTGATTGGTAAAAAGATTGATCAGTGAAGTGTGTCAGGGCGGTGATGTGCGATGTGAGGGTTTGTTAGGAAAGAGTAAAAGTACATAGAATATTTAGAGAAAAGAACAAAGTTGTACTACCTATTTTTAGAAAAAATTAACATTATTATATTGTGAAACTATTACTGTTATGACAATCATCATTGAACATTATTCATTAAGACCAATGCAGTCAACGCAGACAGAAGCTCTCTGATCGACGCACATCGTCTTCAGACTCTTCTGCTAGTGCCGGCAGAACAGTCCTAGAACTTCCCAAACTGTAACGACGTCCTTACTCCGCCATTCTTGATATAAAAAAAAATTGTTGAAAAAATATCATCATATCAATTTAAAGTCTAACAATAGCGAGTAATTGTAAAATTTGTGCTTTTCGTGCAATATTTTCATTGGTTCATGAAATGTTATTTATTATTGCTTATAATCTTTCTTTTTGTTTACAGACATATTTATGAACAAATTAACTTACCTTTTTATGAAAGATCTTGTTTCAGGCACAGAAACAACGTTTTACAATTTTTCATAAAACACTACTTGGCACCTTCTAACGGCACACTAGTGCGAATTTGCACCACTTGAAACTTTTACAGTGTCTCACTCGGCTGCTCGCAGTTGGATGACTATCTGTTTACGCGTCATGTATTTGTGGGTGTATGGACATATTTAACGTAGCGGCAAGAGACCTTGAAAATAGTTTTAGAAAAAATATCAGCGCTTTGAAATTTTTGCTGGTGCGATTTCGCACTAGTGTGCCGTTTGAGGGTTAAACGGAAGCTCTTAATTGCTATGACTAATTTCTACCATACCTTTACCTATTAGATAGAGAGAGAAAGAGAATGTTTTTCATCATTGTATCATTTCCTGAAAATTATGACTAATTGGTTTCCCCATTTGATTACTCAATTGCATTTCTAGGACAAATGATGCAAATTAATAAGTTCCCATCGTACTATGACAATATAATGAATTCTAATCAATCTCAATATTCATTGAGAGATCATTTATTCTACACGAGTCGTTCCTTTCCATTTATATTTGAATTTAGGTTCACTCCCGCGCTCAAAGATGGCGTCGCTTGACTTTCGAAAAGTCACACGAGGTTACACCTTCCCCCCTATTTTAAAAAGTTGTTCCTCTAGCAACTTTTTATTAATATGATTATATTCATTTTGTTTTCCCTAAACAATCATTTGCTTAATATGGACACAATTTCCCAATTTCCGTAATTTCCGGTCGGTAAGGTAGGACTAGACAATTCTCCGGGCTGAGCGGAGGGTTTGAAGATGTCGCCCCTCCACCCCGATTGTCAAGAGTATCGGCCGTTGTTTCACGCAATTCGTGCGTTGCGCTTTCCATCGTACATATTTGCGTTTCACCCGTTTCTGAAGCACTTATCGGGACCATTAAGTGCTTAATTTACGAGTGACTGGGGAACTCCCTCCCTTATTAGTCGTCACAAGGCTTTTAAATTCCGATTCTCAGAATTATGTTATCTTTATCTTAAAAGAATGGATAATGACTAAGCTGGAACTTGACTAATCAAAAATAAAGGTAGTTATGAAATTAAATTAATTTAAATTGTTTTGCAAAAATAATCAGAATAATACCAAACTACCTTATTATTCTCTATTTATAACGATTTTTAGAAATATTTATATGTATATAATAAAAGAGAAAAGTTGAAGGGTCGTGAAATAATACAACCTAAAATCGCAATAATCAGTTTATATCAGTTTATATTCTATCAAACCCCGCCCATGTTTGTTCACAGATCAGTATGGTCTATAAATTGAAAAATTTGACTTCATTATCTATTGTAAAAAGGAAAACACTGCTAACAAGTAAAGGAGATAGAGAAACACACAATTTACGGATAATCAAAAAGGAAAAGAAATTATTAGGTATTATTGCCGAAAAGGAAGAAAGATATCAATACGACAGGAGTTGACAAAGCGATTCATTTAAATGTCATCGATGTTGGCGAAGGAAGTTGCTCTTGGAAGCGGCATCCACACATTTCGCCCCTCCTCCATAGTGCTCTTGACCATGAGGAATTCGGCTATTGATGGATCGTCGTTGACGCCGCACTCTTTCCATTTAACGCAGAGGCTTCCAGGCAAATACTCCTGCTCGGTCAGCCAGTAGGCTCTACCCCAAGGCTCGAGGGTTCCATTCTGGATTAACGTTCCCCTATCCCTCAGGGCCACCCTGCATACCCGGCAAGACTCCACCTCCTCTTCATAAAAGCTCAGGGACCTGCACCCTGGGCAAGGCCTCTGCCTGGCCATCGAGACGCGCAGAAGTAAATGTACAGCGAACTCGCGTGCCGCCGTTAGTCCCCTGCCCATCCGGCTTGATGTGCCGCCGGCAGTGCAGCCCCCGCATCTCCAGGTACGAACCGGACTTCCAGCTTCACCAAAGAGTGTGACAGGCCCGTTCAAGTGTCTCCACTCAAGCTCGGCCAGAGTTTTTCCCTTAAAATATATTTTTAAAAAATTCTTAATACCTTATTTATTTACTTATTTATTAATTTATTTACTTATTTATTTACTTATTTACTTATTTATGGCCAGAGTAATAGGAGGGAATGGCAGTTACCCCGTACCAACTTCTGAGCATTCTTCCAAGGACAAAGCAGAATAATAATTTAGTAATTTAATTAATCGAAAAGGAGAACTTATCGACAAAAAAAACTGCTCAATCAATCTAATTTAATCAAAATTAACTCAAAAGGAATTATTCAAAATTAAATTACTTTCAATAAAATGCCGGAAAAGATTTAAAACAATATAATTTGTTAATCAATCGAAATGCAATTATCAAATTTCAACACTCCCGAATTTGAATATCTCAAATTAAAATTAGTGCATTGAAAGAATAAATGTCCAACTGCGTCGCATTTCTTCTCATGATTCATGCAATGCACGTTGCAATTTCAAAATTATTATTTCTCCTATTTAATTTGAATTTACTGCACTTACCGGCTTCAATTTGGGGCCTGGCTCTTCCCCTCTTAACCGAGCTTGAATGGCTAGCACTGTTTTTTCCATATTCTTTTTTTTTTTTTAAATCAATCACTTGCGTTTTTTGCTTAAATCCTTCCTCTAAGCCCTCGAATAATCATCTCAAGCTGATGACCCGAATGATTAGTTGGGTACCCTTCAACTTGTTCTATAAATTTCCGTGTTTATATTACGATTATTGGGCCCCATAAATTCCATTTCCCTTTTCATATTTAAAGGATTAATTCCGCAATCATTCATTGCAATGACTATATTGAAGAAGAAATAAGATTCACTCTATAACAAGGATTATTTATGCATAAAAATATTATTAATTAATATTTTATAATTGAGTCAATTTCCTTTTCAATATTAAAAAAAATTCGAATCACAGATTCAAATCTCAAATAGCTCATGGGGTCCAGATTATCCCGCGAAACTTGAATTTTTATTTCCTTAAAACGTTAATCAGTATACAAGTGTAAAATTTGAGCCAAAAACAAAAATTTCATTTTTTTTTTTTTTTTTTTTTTCTTTTTTTTAATTCTCATTTTTATTTATTTTGGTAAAACTCGGCTAACTTTGATTCTTCGATTTCAATATAAAGATATAATTAATTATCGAATCTAGAATACATGGATAATCCGCAATATTTCCTCGGTCATTTTTCCGTATTGGGAATATTCTCCTTTGAAGCTATACTAGCAGTGTTTACGCTTGGCCGACCCCGATTCTTCTTCTTATTACAGGTTGTTGATTAGATTATTTCCCCCTTCAGTAACACAAGTGATAAGTTAAATTTTCTTATTGTTATATTTCTCCTTCCTTTTAGGTTAACTCATTGATCACAGGAGTGAAAACTGTCACCTCAAGTGACAACCTAACCTCTACCTGTCACTTTCCCCCCCAAATCAGATAAGTATAATTCTACATAATTTTATATTAATGATTAAGCCTTGGACTTCTTTCTTTGTTACAATTCAATTTCTTTCTTAGGTTATCCAGTGAATTCCAGAGATTTTAAATAAATATGAAAGAAACATCAACTGGTTACTTAGGAAA